>PISX010023836.1:0-29022 GCA_004024625.1 Mellivora capensis
ATTTAGTGATTCATCATTTACATACAATACCCAGGGTGAGTCACAAGTGCCCTCCTTAATACCCATCACCCAATTACCCCACCCCCCACCCACTTCGTCTGTAGCAACCTTCAGTTTATTCTCTATAGTTAAGGGTCTCATGGTGGGGCACTTGAGTGGCATAGTCAGTTAAGCATGTAATTCTTGGTTTTGGCTCAGGTTGTGATCTCAGCATCCTGAAATCGAGCCCCGGGTAAGGTTCCATGCTCATCATGGTTTCTCTCTCCCTCCGCCCTCTGCTCCTCCACTCTCCCCGCATGTATTCTCTCTCTCCTCCTCCTCTCTCTCTAAAATAAATAATAAATCTTTTTTAAAAAGTCTCTTGTGGTTTGTCTCTCAGTTTTTATCTTATTTTTCCTTCCTTTCCCCATGTTCATCTGTTTTTCTTAAATTCTGTTTATAAGTGAAATCATATAGTATATTTCTTTCTCTGACTGACTTATTTCATTTAGCATAATACACTCATTCCATCTATGTCATTGCAAATGGCAATATTTCATTCATTTTGATGGCTGAGTAATATTCCATTGTACATCTGAGTAATGTTCCATACCACGTTTTCTTTATCCATTCATCCATTGATGGACATCTGGGCTCTGCTGCTAGAAACATTGGGGTGCATGTGTGGATGGATCTTTTTTTTTAATCCATTCATCGATCCTATATGTTTTGATTGGAGAATTTAGTTCATTTGCACTGAAAGTAATAATTTATACATAGGTACTTATTGCCATTTTGTTAATTGCTTTCTGGTTGTTTTGTAATTCTTCTCTGTTCCTTTCTTCTTACTCTTTCTTTGTGGTTTGTTGATTTTCTTTAGTGTCATGCTTAGATTCCTTTATTATCTTTTGTGTACTACTATAGGTGTTTGCTTTATGGATACCATGAGGCTAACATATACTAGTGTGTGTGTATACATACATAGTCTCTTTTAAGTTGATAGCAAATTAAGTTTGAATGCATTCTGAAAGAATATTTTTACTCCCCCCATTTTAATATTTTTGGTATCACTTGCACATCTATTTTTGTATCACTTAACTGATGATTAATGTAGTTGTAGCTATTTTTACTACTTCTGATTTTTAACCTCTATACTAACTTTATAAGTCCATTACCTTTACTATATATTTCCTCTACCTATGAGATTTACAATTTCATATGTTTTCTTGTTACTAATTGATGTCCTTTATTTCCAGCTTAAATAAATCCTTTTAACCATTTTTGTGAGGCTAGTTCAGTGGTGATAAAGTCCTATCAGTTTTGCTTGTCTGAAAAACTCTATCTTTCCTTTAATTCTTAATGATAGTCTTGCCTGGTAGAGTACTCTTGTTTGAAGTTTTTTCTTCTGACCACTTTGAATATATTATGCCACTGTCTTCTGGCCTGCAAAGTTTCTGCTGAAAAACATGCTTATAATCTTATGAGGGTTCTTTTGTACATAACAAGTTGTTTTTCTGTTGCTGCTTTTAAGATTTTCTCTTTTTCTGTAAATTTTGATATATTAAATATAATGTGCCTTGCTGTGGATATTTTTGAGCTCATCTTATTTGAACTCTCTAGGATTCTTGGACCTGCATGTCAGTTTTCCTCCCCATGTGAGGGGTGTTTTTAGCCATTATTTCTTCAGATTATTTTTCTGCCCCTTTATCCCTCTTTTCTTCTTTTGGAATCCCTATATTGTAAATGTTATCCCACTTGATGTTGTCTCATAGGTCCACTAAGATATCTTCACTTTTAAAATTTTTTTTCCTTTGCTGCTCTGTTTGGTTGAGTTCTACTGCCCTTTTATATCTTCCCTGTCTTTTAGAACACTAAGTCATTTCTTCTGCTTATCTAGTCTGTTGTGAAAACACTCTCATGTATTTTTAAATTTAGTTATTGTATTCTTTAGTTTCGTATTTCTTATGTATTCTATATCTTTAAGTTCTCCCTGTATTCTTCCATTCTTCTCTGAATTTGTTGAACATCTTTATTACTATTACTTTTCATTCTTTGTCAGATAAATTACTTACTTTCGTTTCCTGAAGTTCTTTCTGACATTTTATCTTGTTCCATCATTTGAAACATATTCCTCTCTTCCCTCATTTTACTTGACTCTCTGTGTTTGTTTCCATGTATTAAGGGAAACAGCTGGTCTTGATGGAGTGGGCTTGTGTATGAGATAAACTTTATCACTCAGCCCTGCTCTAGCTCTTGGTTGTCTGTCAAACCTTTGTGATTATCTAAGATTTAGTGTGATAGTTTATGATTATCTGGCTAGGACTTATACTGTGTTTGCTATACTTGTAATTTTCTGAAACTTCAATTTCCTCTGGTGTCATTGATTTTGTCTCCCTTGTAAAGTCTTAAATAGAGTCTGACTTTTACAGTTTTTTCAACTATAATCCCCGTTATTGTGCAGAGGTCTTGTTGCTATGATGATAAGATATTAGGAAGGGGTAGTATTCTATAGTCCTATGATTAGTTCTTAGTCTTTTGTAGGCTGTACCCTTGAGATATGACCTTCACAAATACTTCTCAGCTCCCCCACCTTAGGTGTGACAGGAAGGTTAGAGGGGGCTGGCGTTGGCTAGTTGCCCTTCCCTAGGTAAAATAGTTTCCCATAAGTGCTGGCTTTGGTTATAGAGAAATG
The DNA here is from genome assembly GCA_004024625.1 of Mellivora capensis. Classification (NCBI taxonomy): domain Eukaryota; kingdom Metazoa; phylum Chordata; class Mammalia; order Carnivora; family Mustelidae; genus Mellivora; species Mellivora capensis. Next base: position 2,672 of record PISX010023836.1, read on the forward strand.
GGGGAAGGACAGAATGCTCTGGTGTATGGTTGCTCTCTCTCCATTTTTTAGGGCAAAAGTTTGCCCTGTGACCTAAATTCTCTGACAGATCTAAGAACAATTATTGTTTTTCAGTTTATTCAGTTGTTTTCTTGTTGTAAGGATGGATTGATGCTTCAAAGGTCTTCATATTGCAGAGCAGAAACCTGAAGTCTAGGCTATATTGTGCCTGAGGTTCCCTCCAATGCTTGCCAGTAAAGGAACTTAACTCAACTTAAATGACCCACGTCCTTGCACTGATCTTGCTTAGTTAAATGCTGCCATCCCTTTTCTTTCTTCTTTGGCCTATCAAGAGGAATTTGTCCATTAATAAGTTGACAGTTAAAAAATGTGATCAGTATGGTCAGTACCTGGCCCTACAATGAAGTTATGAGATTAGTAGAGGGCAGCTGACAGGTAGGCCTCAATTTGTGTGGGGTGGACCCTTCCAGAACAAGCTTTAGGCCAAAAAAAAAAAAAAAACCCTCTGGCCAGTGCCCCCATGCTAACCAACTCACTCACTTTTTTGTTTCTCAGGCCTAGGGCTCACCTGAGTCTCTTTTCGACCAACTCTTCAAGGTCACCTTCCAGGAGAGGCTTGGAGAGCATCCCAGCGAGGCAAGCTGCAGTGACAGATACACAAAGCCCAGCAGTGGCATGATTTTGGTCCTTGGTCTACAAAGTCATCCCAAATTATTGCTAGAAAAGAGGAATACAATGAGAGTTCCTTAGCCTGATGCCAACTGTGTCCTTCAGTACACAGGGGTCTGCTGGTTGGAGGAAGAGCCTTCCAAGTCTCATCAGTGTGTGTTTGGGGGAGGGAGGTGCTGAGCCTTGGCCCCTGGGAGAATAAGTTCCAGGGCAGAACTTTAGAAACAGGCACAGTAACCAGCCACAATGTTGCCTGGAGCCAGGATGGAGGAGTCAGTGGAAGAAGGAAGCAAGTGGAATGATGGGAGTGGAATGAAGGCCAGGCCCAGTGTTGTGGATGCCAAACCAAGGATGCCCATGCTGGAGTAAGGCTGGAAGAATACCAACATTAGCAAGTTTCCAATAATCCCTTTAAACAAATTTTTTTTAAAAACCTTTTTTAACCTCTGAAAGTCAGATGACTCTATTTGGAATACTTTCTGTATCAGTCAGTTTTAGATGTTAGAAACTAGCCTCTCTGAAAGGAGGCTTAATTCTGTAAAATTTATCTTTTACCACAGTTTCGATGAAAAAAGCATTTTAAAAAACAAATTTTGACTCGTGTGTGAACGTATACTCATAAGCTGAAGGTTTCTACTTCTGATGTGGCTTCAGTCCTTAAGAGGAGAAGCAAGCATTGCTGTCCTTTGAAACAACACCTATTGGATCTCATGTGTGCATGAAGGAGTCTGCTTTTATACTTGTCTTTTTTGTGTTGAATATCTATTTTGAAAATTTGCAAAATTATGCTTTGATTCTTCATAATTTCTTATAGAATTTCTTATAGAATTGATTTGCATTGATCATAAACAGTAAACTAAAAAGTGTGAAATAAGTAGGTGGGTAAAAGAGGAGCTCATTTGTTTTGGGCAGCAGAGGATGGGAAAGACATTGGGTGAGGTCACTGGGTCACCAAGGCCTTGGGAGTGGAGTGGTGAGACTCAAGTCCCTGTCCTCCATGGAGAGGAGGGTGGGGGGAATTGCCACTCTTCTAAGTCAACCCTAAAAGAACTATATATAGTTTAGAGGGATGCCACCCAAAATGTTTGACATCTTATTTGATATGATTGTTTATCTTCCCAGAGAAAGAGAAACTAAAGGGTGTGGTTGTTGGAGACAGGCTGCCTAAGTTCCACTTAACACAGCACACACACAAGGTGTTCATTTCCTCTGTTAAAAGAATATCTGGAAAGCTATCTAAATTGAGATACTTTGCTACACCATCCTTCCCAAGCATGTAGTCTGCCAAGTGAGGGGACCCAACATCACAGAAGCATTGGAGTGTTTTGGCATGAACAAATGGAACAGAGGTTAGGGGATTAGCTCAAGCTGGGGGAATTGAGGAATGAGGAGGACCCAGGGGAGGTTGTGGCTGAATGTTTCCTTCATCTCTCCTTGCTTCAGTATTGAGAGAACAGCAAAAGTCTGTCAGAGGGAGAAAGTAGGGGTGTCTAGGGGAAAAACGGCCCCCTCCCTAGAGCAGGCAAACAGCCTGCCAGATGCCAGAACTGGATATGAGACCAGAGTTTGAAAACTAGAGAGATCATTTAATAATTAAAGTTATATGAACATTTTGAACTGTGTTATTGAAGAACAAGAAAGAAGGGCTCTAGGGAGGCAATTGAAGGCAGGGATTTAAAAACTATGAAAGACATATGAAAATAAGTCATGTCACTACCTTGTAGTGTTAAGATTATTCAGATGGTTTTGATTTTCAGTTATATATTTTTAAGATATCTTCTTGTTTGTTTTCCATTGGCATGAGGCGGAAGGAAAAAAAACCCTTACTTTTTTAGTTACAAAAGCAATCACACACACTCCCTGTAAAAATTTATGGTGCCACTGTACCCAGAAAATAAATAGACTACATTTTGTCTGTTCATCTAATAGCAAGTATGTGGTACTACATCCCTGCTTTTACTGTTGCAATGAATATCCTCTTATATTTTCAGGTGCTGGTGGAAATATTTCTGTAGATTAGATTCCCGGATTTGGAACTGTTGAGTCAGAGGATGCTCACCTTTAGAAATCAGCAAAATTGACCCCAAAATGTGTCAATTTATAATCCCATCAAAGACATATGGAAGTGCTCAATCCATGGGAATGTAAGATTCCCATGGGGCCAATGATAACTTGGCTCCCACCCACTGTTGAAATTAGGGTCTCTCTCAGCCCTGCCCGCCCCTGTGAGTTAGCCAGACCCGGTCTGCCTCAAGCAAGAGCAGCCTTACTTCACGGTTTTATTTTGTACAATGGATTGGGATCCACACATAATTGCTGTGTCCACCATATCCCAGTTTTGAGGAATAGCTCCATGGAAAATGTAAACTGTGGGGAGAACTGAACATACCATGTCCTATTTTTTAGAAATTTTCAAGAGAGTCATGGAGTTTGACCGGAAGGAGGCTTGGGTTTCTACTCTGAATATTCTGGCCTCTTGGGTGGCCTCCAGCATGGCCTCTATGATTCACAAAACAACTAGCCGAATGTCTAGGATCCCTGGACTTCCCCATTATTTAAAATGCACTGGTAGAAGATCAGTTATTTTAAAATATTTGAACTTGCCTTTTGTATCAGCTGTATGTCTTTTCTTATTTAATGTATAAAAACAATAAAAGGAACAGATAATCATTGTATACAGTCAAGGAACATATTTTTAATGTTGTCATATAATATTTGTGAGTAGGACCCCAAAATATTAGCACACTAATGCAAATGATTATAGAAAACTTTTTCTGAATATCATACATGGTATGTTAACAAGGCTGTAATTTTTAAAAAGTTTTTACTTTTATTCTGCTTGTTAATATGTTATATTAGTTTCAGGTGTACAATACAGTGATTGAACAATTCATACATCACCAGGTTAGGGTTAGGGTTAGTCCCCACCACCTTTTTGCCCATCCCATCAACCCTCTCCCCTCTGGTAACCATCAATTTGTTCTCTATAATTAAGGTGTCTCTCTTGGTTTGTCTCTTTTTATTCCCCCTTTGTTCATTTGTTTCTTAAATTCCACATACGAGTGAAATCATATGATATTTGTCTTTCTCTGACTAACATATTTCACAGCATTTTAAAAAGTTTTTATTGTGTTTTTTTTGAAAATTTTAAAGTTTTTATCTAAAGTCTAGTTAGTTAACATAGAGGGTAATATTAGTTTTACGTGTACAATATAGTGATTCAATACTTCCATACAACAGTGGTCGGTGCTCATCACAACAAGTGACCTTCTTAATCCCCATCACCTGTTTAACTCATTCCCCCATCACTCCTCTCTGGTAACCACCAGTTTATCTTCTAGAATTAAGAGTGTTTTTCAGTTTGTCTTTTTTTCTCTTTGCTCACTTGTTTCGTTTCTTAAATTCCTCATATGAGTGAAATCGTATGATGTTTGTCTTTGTCTGACTGACTTATTTCCCTTAGCATTATACTCTCTAGCTCCATCCATGTCACTGCAAATGGCAAGAGTCCATCTTTATGGCTGAGTAATATTCCATCTTACATATATATACATCATATACATCAACTGATGGACATGTGGGCTGCTTCCATATCTTGGCTATTGTAAATAATGCTGCAATAAACATGGCAGTGCATGTATCCCTGTGACTTAGTGTTCTTGTATTCTTCAGATCAGTACTCAGTAGTGCAATTGCTGGGTTGTAGGGTAGCTCTATTTTTAAGTTTTTAAGGAACCTTCATACTGTTTTCCAGAGTGGTGTACCAGTTTGCATTCCCACCAACAGTGTAAAAGGTTTCCCCTTTCTCTGCATCCTTGCCAACACCTGTTCTTTCCTGTGTTGTTCATTTCAGCCATTCTGACTGTTGTGAAGTAGTATCTCCCTGTAGTTTTGATTTGCATTTGACGGATGATGACTCACGTGGGGCATTTTTTCATGTGTCTGTTAGCCATTTGTATGTCTCCTTTGGAAAAAATGTCTCTTCGTGTCTTCTAACCATTTTTTAACTGGATTATTTGTTTTCTGGGGTGTTGAGTTTTATAAGTTCTTTATAGATTTCGGATACTAACCTTTTATCAGATATGTCATTTGCAAATACCTTCTCCCATTCAGTAAATTGCCTTTTAGTTTTGTTGATTATTTCCTTCTTTTTTTTTTTAAAGGTTTTATTTATTTATTTGACAGGCAGAGAGGCAGACAGAGAGAGAGAGGGAAGCAGACTCCCCGCCGAGCAGAGCCTGATATGGGACTCAATCCCAGGACCCTGAGATCATGACCTGAGCCGAAGGCAGCGGCTCACCCCACTGAGCCACCCAAGCACCCCTGATTATTTCCTTCTGATAAGAAGCTTATTATCAGGATGAAGTCCCAGTAGTTTATTTTTGCTTTTGTTTCCCTTGCCTCCAGAAACATGTCTACTAAGAAGTTGTTGTGGTCAATGTCAAAGAAGGTACTGCGTGTGTTCTCCTTTAGGATTTTGATGGCTTCCTGTCTCAAATTTAGGTTTTTCATCCATTTTGAGTTAATTTTTGTGTGTGGTTTAAGAAAATAGTCCAGTTTTCCAACACCATGTGTTAAAGAGACTCTTTCCTGATATTCTTTCCTGCTTTGTGGAAGATTAATTGACCACATAGGTGTGGGTCAGCAATTGGTGACTGAACTTAATCTCCAGCCTCTCTCTGAGTTCAAGGGTAGATGGACAGGGGCTAAACTTCAACCTTTTAATCACATACATGGTTTCCCAGAAAACCAACTCCCCCTTAGGGGGCTTTCCAGAAGTCATTTCATTAACATAAATGAGGTGTGGTTGAAAGGGGCTTGTTATGAATACCAAAAGACATCCTGATAGCTCCTATCACTTAGGAAATTTTAAGGGTTTTTGGAGTTCTGTGCCAGAATCTAGGTAGACGACCATATACTTTGCATTAATCATAATATCACACCTATCTTGTATTTTTCCTGACTCAGCCCTGGAGTCAACCACTTCTTCAAAGGAAGCTTGGTTCCTTTTAGTGGAAAATAGTAATAAAAACTCAGTTCTGGGGGTGCCTGGGTGGCTCAGTGGGTTAAAGCCTCTGCCTTCAGGTCATGATCTCAGGGTCTCTGGGATCAAGCCCCACATCGGGCTCTCTGCTCAGCAGGAAGCCTGCTTCCTCCCTCTCTCCCTCTGCCTGCCTCTCTGCCTACTTGTGATCTCTGTCTCTCAAATAAATAAATAAAATCTTTAAAAAAAAAAAAACCAACTCAGTTCTGGATGCTAATTGTGCTCATTGGTACTGGAGTGTTATTGTTCTTAAGCTGTCAAAACTGACAGAGCCAGGAACCTTATTTGTGCACACATAAATCTATCTACCTATTTTTCATGTGTGTATGTGTGCTCCATCTACCCGTACATTGTAAAAACCATGAGTTCACAGAGTTACTCTTTCATTTTCTTCTTTCCTCTTTCTGTAGTTCTGTATTTCATTTCTGACTGAAAAACCTCTCGACAGACATAGGGAATTTTCTTATTTGCCCAATCCCTTGTTAATCAATTCTTGTCATTATTCATCCGTGTCATGATTCATTTTAAAGTTCACCTGGTTCCTGTGGCCCCATCTGTTTCGGAGCACATCTGAACACAAGATGTTCCAACCCTGGAACTTCTCTGCTCCAACCCTGGAATCAGCCATTTCTCCAAGTTCATCTCAGGAAATGACATTTAAAACTGGGATCTACTTATGAGGTGTCATTGCTTCCAGACATTTTGGAGCTAGAATACATATAAATATTGCATGGAGCACTGGGTGTGGTGCATAAACAATGAATCTTGGAACACTGAAAAAATAAAATTAAATTAAAAAAAAAGAAAACATAAAAAAAGGTATTTAAAAAACACAGGTTAACTGCTATCTCTTATCCAATCCAATAAGGTTTCCCACCATCTCTCCCCTATTCTAGTTTCTTTCTGGTCTCCCACGGTACACGCTGTGGCTCCCAACAACATGAACTTATTGTTCCTCCTTTGCTTACTCCTACCATACATACAAATGAGCTTTGGAATTCCCTCTACTCATTAAAGAAAATCATACAATATATATGCATACACCTATAGGCAAAGTTTCCTCTTTTTGTTTGCCTCTGCTGTGCAGTCTTTAGCCTTTGCTGACATTTTGGTGATGTTTCCTCCACTGTAGAGGAAGTGGGAGAGCAAATCCCAGCCAGGGATCCGGGAAGCTGCCAAAGACCCAGGGATCAGGGAAGCTACCAAAGAACCTGCCAGAGCAGGCAAGAGAGTGCCTCACCACAGGCCCAGGGTGGGATCCGAGGGCTCATAGGGCTGTAACCAGGTATCAAGCTCTTCTTCTTCAAGGATGCATGTCCTTCTGGCAGCCAATGGGCAGATGGTGAGGGGATCTGGGTGTTCACCACCGTCGTGAGCTCTGGGCCTGAAATACGCACAGAGCATCCCTGAGAAGGTGTCTGTGAAGGTGAAGATGTGGGAGCCGTCTGACACGTTGAAGAAGGACAGTTTTCCTGCCTCCCAATCCAGGAAGATGCCCACACGCCGCGGCGGCACACGCAGGGTGAGCGCGATGCGATGTGGGTCCAAGATGAAGTACTCGCAGCGGTTCCACAGCCCCATCACCCAGTAGCCATTGGCTGGGCTTAGGTGCACTTGCCCCGTGCGCGGCACGGAGGCCAGACACACTCCCAGGAACCAGCGGCTGCGCCTGCCCACATGCACTTCCCAGTAGTGGCGGCCAGCAGAGAAGCGCTGACAGCTCAGCACACACGTCTGCTCAGAGAACCGCTGGGGGTCCTCCACCACGGGGCCGAGCTCTGCTCTGCAGGAGGACACACTCTTGCCATCCTCGGAGACTTCCAGGCTGCGGTGGGCGGAGGCCGGATCAAGGGTTACGTTCACTGTGCAGGCGCGCAGAATTAGTGCCTCCGAAGGGTGGTTCTGGGCCCTGCCTGCCCCTTCCCGACAGTTAAACCTCTAGCGCTCCTTGGTGGTCACTCCCACCCCTGCAACCACCCCTGTGTACCAAAGCAGCTCGCAAGGTGCTTCTGAGCACTTCAAAGCCATTGGAAGAATCCTATTTCTTTCCTGAACTGGAAGTTTCCTAACTGCCATACTAGGTGTCATGGAGAGCAGAGATAGAAAACAAGGTAGATTCATGGGGATGGAGGCGGGCTCCTTTCCCCCCAATTCCTGGCCAAGGGGAAGAGGCTCCAGGCTTCAACTCCTCACTGATGGCACCACGAGATCATCATGTGAGCTCTGAGCCTCAGTTTTATAGCAATGTTATGATTTTAAAACTGAAAGGGACCTCTGAGATCATCCAGTCAAGTGCCCTGCTAATACCCCACCCTTCAAAGCACACCCACTTGATAGATGGGAACCCCAAGGATCTCTTCTATCAAATGAGAGGTTCCTACAAACTAGCCCTAACAGTCTTCCTACCAGATGGAAACAAACTTAGTAAAACCCAGAAAGTAATGTGCTTTTAGGAGGAGGTGTGTGCACACAAAAAAGTGCATGTGTGAGTATAATCAGATATGTGCATGCAAGCATGTATGTGTATATATGTAGGCATACGTGTTATGTTGTGTATGTGCAAAAGTAGGCTTATGTGTTTGTGTGTGTAGGCTCCATACTTGACTCCTGGACAGATCCTTCCTCCAATCTGAGATCTTTCCACCTCCCTTCTGTTTAAGATCCAACCAACCCCAGTCACAAGGTCACAGTCCCTTGACTTCCGTTACCTGCATATTGCTGGGCTGCTCTCCACTCTGAAACCAAACAGGAAGTAAAAAAGAGAGTCAAAGATCTGGGTCAGTAACTCTGCAACCTTGAGGGAGGTTCAAGATGCATGAAGGATGCTACAAACCCAATGATCTCATTCCCCCCATGACAGCTGGTTGGAGTCTGGAATGGTCTGGGCTCACAATGGCATTTCTCTGGGAATTTAGGATTAGGTAAGGGCTAGTGTCAGTGCTGCATGCAAATCTGCATGCAGTCTGACCTTGTACTGAAAAAGGCAGGAGAAGAAGCATGTGGGCAAAGAGAACCAAGGCAGGCTATCGGGATGCCTTTAAGGCTGCACACGAAGTTTTAATCTCTGACCAGCAGGTTCAGTCTGAGGAAACCTGGCTGAGCACGGCTCCTGTCCTAAAATGTCCTTTAAGTGTCCTGTTTTGCCTCCTTTCTTAACATGAACCATTCTGGACGGATTTCTGTTTTATTTTATCTTATTCCACTTTATAACAAAGAGATCAACAAATCACAAAACAGCAAAAGTAAAAGAAGTTTTCAGAGCTCCATAAATTTACAGCAGAGCCCTTAAACCCTGGATCTACATCAGAATAACTAGTAGAACTTTTAAAAACATATAGCTCTTGCATAGAATAACTCAGTTCTATAAAGATGTTGACTCTTTCTAAATTCATCTGTACATTCAAAGGAATCCCATACAAAACTGCTTTTGGATTTTTTAAAAGGAATTTTGTAAACGTATCCTAAAATTTAAAATGGACCTAAAAAGATCCATTCATTTTTAAAAGGAAGGAGAAATGCAGGAAAACTTGTACTTTTGGGTATTATAAAAGCCCTAACAGTGAAAACAATGAAGTAATAGGTGGTCGACCAATAGACCCGTCTACACATGAGAGCCAAATATGAACTAAAGGCAACACCCCCATCGATGGGGAAATCACGGTTGGTGTAGTAGATGGCACTGGGACAACTGACTCACTATATGAAGAAAAACAGCTGTATTCTCACCTGGCACCAAATAAGATGGCAAATTTCAGATGGTTTAAAGACATACACATAACACATGTAAAGTGAATAGAAGAAAGTGGAAGAGATATCTTTATGACCTACGTGTTAGGAAGGTTTTCTTCAACAAAACTTCAAAAACATATGCCATAAGGTACAAATTTGATGCATATGTATCTGTATAAGGATATTAATTCCTCATTGGTATTAAACACTGTGAATTCCTTCTTCTAGTCTGTCACCTGCTATTAGCTATGTCCTTGGTTTCCCACTGAAAAGAAACCATTAATTTTGATAAAATCGAATTCATTAAATTTTTACCTAATGACTTGTGTTTTTGAGACTTTGTTGGTGTGTATATATGTATATCTATATATATGACATATGTATGTCATGTCCCCTTGAATCAAAAAAGAAAGATAGCAACCTTATACTAAAAACAGCCAAAAGAGGCACCTGGGTGGCTCACTTAGTTAAGCTTCTGACTCTTGATCTCAGCTCAGGTCTTGATCTCAGGGTCGTGAGTTCGAGCCCTGCACTGGGCTCCACATGGGGGCATGGAGTCTGCTTTTTAAAAAAATGGCCAAAGGACAAGAATTGGCAATATTTAAGAGAGGAAGCCCCAAAAGTTGTCTGGCATAAGAAGAAATGCCCAAACTTAGTATTCAGAGGAGAACAGACTGAAAGAACAATGAGCAATCACTCATCTCCATCGACTGGCTAACTCAGAAAGTGGCTTATATGGGATGTGGGCACATGGAGTCTCCATGTACTGCCAATGGCAGGATGCCAATGGCACTGCCTCTGGGGGATCCCTCTCTCCCACTTACTGACATATCCCCTATAGGCCAGCAACTCCCTCCCTGGGTATACATCCCAGAGAAATCTCCACATAAAGCCAGAAGGTGACAGATTTGAGGCTGTTCATCCAGTGTTGTGTGTGGTGGTGTGGAGTCAGAGGCAGGCTGGATATCTATTTGAAGAACGTGGCTGGCTACCATGGAGTACACTGCAGCAAGGAGACCCAGACCAGATATGGTAGCAGGGATGGATACCAAAACACAGCGATGAGTGAGAAAAGCAAGGAACAGCACATGACTGTAAACATCATTTACAGAAATGAAAATGCTTGTGCACAAAGCTGAAATTCACCTTTTGTAAGAATCCATACAAAGTAAACTACACATCAGACTGTTTGCTTTATGTGGGGAATGGGGGAATGGACAGGGGAAAATATTTTCATATAGAGTAACATGTCCATTCTAGACCCACAAGGATCTAGGTGATTCTGATGTGCAACCAGAATTGGCACCAATGGTTTATAATATGCTTATACCTCAAAACAATATGAAAGTAAGCAGAAAAGCAAAACTTGAATATAACCTCTAGTAAGTGACATACATTAATACGTGCCATTTGCCTGTGGAAGAAGCTAGAATGAAGTATGATTCATTAGGAAGAATGAGTGACTGTGATGTTGAAATGTAAAGTGGATAATGGGAGGGAGATGAGCTTCACTCACCAGCCTGGCCTTCAGCCCTTCTCCAGTCTGAAGCAGCCATGGAAAAAAAAGAATTAAAACAGAAGGTCAGTGCTGCTTCCCTACTCCCACATTGCATTTTGCACTCACCCTTCCCCTTCTCCCCTTTCTCTTGCCACCCACATGCTGCCAAGGTTCCATCCTGGGCATCATACCTGGTTGGGAAATGAGAAATCAGATGCTAAAAGGTGGACAAGAAGAAATAACCTGAAGAGGGGTCACTTACCAAGTTCTGTCTGAAGCTTCCCTGTAAGCAAAACACAGAAAACATCAGTCTTTGGGGGAGGAGAACCACCATCCCAAGGTAGTTAGGTCACTGGGAGGAGGTTCCTTACTCTTCAACCACTGCTCACCCCAATCCCATCTTAGTCTCTGTACCACCCATCTGCATGATTCTTATGCCTCATTCTATTCTTTGCTCTCTAAGACAGAAATCTACACAGGGTTAGAAAAGGAAAACAGGTCATGGTACTGAGAGGTCTCTTCCCGGGGCTCAAGTCTAGTTTGAAAGGCTACTGTTCATCTGCCCTGAAATCCGAAACTTTTCCTGAGGAGGAGGTCCTTCATGAATCTAGGCACTGAGCACAGCCTATGTAAACCTCAGGGTCACTGACTGGGTACATTATTTAAAGGACTGGGAGGACATCACACTCAATTATTTCCCCTGGCCAGATGTTAAGACTTTGATATTTTGCCACTAGGAATGCATTCCTTTGAATCACAACTTTCTGTCTTTTTTTATTTGTTTTTTAATCTTTTTTATGATTATTTATTTGAGAGCGAGAGAGAGATAATGAGAGATAGAGCACAAGGAGGGGAGAGAGGGAGAAGCACCCTCTCCACTGAGCAGGGAGCCTGATGTGGGATTCAATCCCAAGACCCTGGGATCATGACCTGAGCCCAAGGCAGATGTTTAACCAACCGAGCCACCCAGGGGCCCCTCTTATGTCTTGTTTTAAAAGTAAATCATTCTGACTAGAGATTTGGGAAGATAGTGAAGTAGGAGGACCCTGAGTTCACCTCTTCCATTGTTTTTCAACTAGCTATCACCCATATCCAAGACTGGCAGAGAGATCTGAAGACTGACAGAAAAAAATTCCACAACTAAATATAGAGACAAAACTGCATCTGAAAGGTGAGGATGTTCAGAAAAGTGGAGAGAGCAGGGAAATGGGCCCTCACACCAGGGAGCTCACACAGGGAAGACTGATCTCCATAACACTTCGGCTTAAAAACCAGAGGGGCTGAATTCTGTGAGTTTATAATACCAGTGGGATTTGAAGTCTGGTGCTTTAAAAGTCAGCTGACATAGCACTGGGTGAGCCCAGAGGGCAAGTGATAGCTGGCTTTAAGGAAACAACAGCCCACACAGAAAGGGAACACAAAAATGGCAGTATACACAACACTGGGGGCAAATGGGAGATTTGTTCATAATGATTTTGGAGCATGTGAGGGGACTTCAAAAATGAGGGAGTTGGCAGACACTATTTCCCTCTCCTGAGCCTCCAGCATGAATACAGAGCCAACTGTGGGAGGTTGGGGCTGCACAGACACTTCCTACCTAACCCATTAGCAGTGGGCCATGCCTATAAGTTCTCCTGAGGACTAGCCCACACTAAGCCTGCTAGCTTTGACCATGAGCTCAGGGGAAATATTTTTTTAAAATTTTTTAAAGATTTTATTTATTTATTTGACAGAGACACAGTGAGAGAGGGAACAGAAGCAAGGGGAGTGGGAGAGGGAGAAGCAGGCTTCTGACCGAGTAGGGAGCCCGATGTAGGGCTCAATCCCAGGGTCCTGGGATCATGACCTGAGCTGAAGGCAGACGCTTAACAACTGAGCCACCCAGGTACCCCGAGGGGAAATATTGCTAAAGACACATGACCCCCAGCCATGTACCCCCAAGTAGCACCATGCACCGGCCCCAGCTGCACCCAGCCATTCTCATGTTCTGCAGCCAGTCTCATGGCCCCAGCAGCTCCAGCAAACAACCACTAGCTACTGCAGTGCTTCAGGGGGTCCATCATAGGACCAGTGGCCCAATGCAAGTTTTGCTAACACTGCAGCCCCACTCCTAAGTTCCCCAGCAGGCACACCCCATCAGAGCTGGCCTTCTAACACCACACAGAGCAAGCACAGCCCACAACAGCCAACAGGCAGAGGGCCACTGCAAATGACCACACTAAAAGGAAAAGTGATTCAAACACAACAGCAGGGTGTAAGCAACACACATAAGATACTCTCCTGACTTTCATAACAGACAGAAACACACACAGAGAGGCAGACAAAATGAGGAGACAGAGAAATTTATCACAAATGAAAGAACAGGCCAAGGCCAAGGCAGAGATCTAAGCAAAACAGATAAAAGTAACATGTCTGACCAAAAATTTAAAGCAATGATTCTAAGGAACTCACTGGACTTGAGAAAAGACTGGAAGACATGAATGAGACCCTTAACACAGAGATAAGGAAAAACATAGCAGAGATAAAGGGCACAATAAGTGAAATGAAAACATGTTTGATGGAATGAACAGCAGGCTGGAAGATGCAAAAGAATGAATTAGTGACCTAGAAAATAGAGTAATGGAAAGCCAATAAGCTGAACAAAAGAGAGAGAAAAGTATTATGCAAAATGACAACAGACTTAGGGAACTCAGCGACAGCATCAAATGTAGTAACATTCATATTATAGGAGTCTCGAACAGAAAGAGAGAGAACAGGGGCAGAAAATTTATTTTAAAAAATTATAGCTGAAAACTTCCCTAATCTGGGGACAAGAACAGATATGCAGTCCAGGAGATACAGAGAACTCCCTTCAAAATCAGTAAGAGCAGACCCAACCAAGACATATAGTAATTAAATTCACAAAATATAGTTATAAAGAAAAAATTTTCAAAGCAGCAAGACAAAAGAAGCTAATAACTTAGAAGAGAAAATCAATAAGACTATTAGGACATTTTTCAACAGAAACTTTGCAAGCCAGAAGGGAATACCATGATATACTCAAAGTGCTAAGTGGAAAAGATCTGCAGCCAAGAATACCCAATCCAGCAAGACTATCATTCAGAATAGAAGGAGAGAAAAAGACCTACCCAGAGAAATGAAAATTAAAGGACGTCATGACCACTAAACAAGCTCTGCAAGAATTATTAAAATAGACTCTTAAACAATGAATCTTGGAACACTGAAAAAATATAATAAAAATTTTAAAAAAGAACTTAGGAACAACACCTTTAGAAGAGCTTTTTTTTTGCAATAATGAAGTATTTTAAATCAGAAAAAAAATAAAATAGACTCTAGAGGAAGTGGTATATTTATGTAATGGAATATTACTCAGGCATAAAAAGAATGAAATCTTGCCATTTGCAAGATATAGATGGACATAGATGGAGCTAGAGAGTATTATGTGAAGCAAAGTAAGTCAGCCAGAGAAAGACAAATACCATATGATCTCACTCATCTGTGGAATTCAAGAAAGAAAGCAAAGGAGTAAAGGGGGATAAAGAGGGAGAAGCAAACCAAGAAACAGGTCTTAACTACAGAGAAAAAACTATGGCTACCAGAGAGGAGGTGGGCGGGAGATGGGTTAAATACATGATTAGGATTAAGGAGGGCACTTGTTGTGATGAGCACTGGGAGGTATATGGAAGTATTGAATCACTATATTGTTCACCTGAAACTAACATTACAGTGTATGTTAACTGACTGGAATGTCAATAACAACAACAACAACAACAAAAGACACAGGGTGACAAAATGGGTTTAAAACAAAAATAAGACCATCTATATGCTGCCTACAAGAGACCCATCTTAGGGGCACCAGCATGGCTCAGTCTGTTAAGCATCTGCCTTTGGCTCAGGTCATGATCCCAGGGTCCTGGAATCGAGCCCTGCATTGGTGTCCCTGCTCAGTGGGGAGCCTGCCTTTCCCTCTCCCTCTGCCACCCATGCTCTCTTTCACTCATTCCCTCTCTTTTTTAAAAAAGAGAGACCCATTTTAGACCTAACACACTGGAGATTAAAAGTGAGAGGATAGAGAAACACATGTCATTCAAATGGATGTCAAAAGAGAGCCAGAGTAGCAATTATGTTGAGTGAAACAGATTTAAAAGAAAGACTGCAAAAATTGATTTAGAAGGACACTATATGATAATAAAGGGGATGATCCAACAAGAAGATATAACAATTGTAAATACTTGTATACCCCAAATGGGAGCACCCAAATACATAAAACAGTTGATAATGAACATAAAGGAACTGATCAGTAATAATACAATAATAGTAGGGGACTTTAATACCCTACTTACAGTGACGGACAGATCATCAAAACAGAAAATCAATAAAAAAACAACTTTGAATGATACAATGGAAGAAATGGATTTAATAGATACATTCAGAATATTTTATCCTAAAACAGAAGAATACACATTCTTTTCAAGTGAACAGGGAACCTTCTCCAGAGTAGATCACATACTAGGTCATAAATCAGGCCTGAAGAATTCAAGATCTAAGTCATACCATGCAACGTTTCTGACCACAGTACTATGAAACTAGAAGTCAACCACAAGAAAAAGTCTGGAAAGACCAGAAACACATGGAAGTTAAAAAAAAAAAAAAAAAGCTACAAAACAATGAATGGATCAACCAGAAGTCAAAGAAGAAATTAAAAAGGACAAAGAAACAAATGAAAATGAAACCAAAATGGTCAAAACCTTTGGGATGCAGCAAAAGCAGTCCTAAGAGGCAAATATACAGAAATACAGGCCTACCTCAAGGAGAAAGAAAAACCTCAAAAAAAAAAAAAAAAAAAAAAAAAAAAACCAAAAAAAAAAAAAAAAAAAAAAAAAAAAAAAAAAAAAAAAAAAAAAAAAAAAAAAAAAAAAAAAAAAAAAAAAAAAAAAAACAAAAAACCCCAACCTTGCACCTAGAGGAGCTAGAAAAAGAACAACAAACAAAACCTAAAGCCAGCAGAAGGAAGGAAATAATTAAGATGAGAGTAGAAATAAATGATACAGAAACTACAAAAACAATAGAACAGATCAACGAAACCAGGAGTTCTTTAAAATTTATAGCTCTCTAGCTATGCTTATCTAGAAAAAAGAGAAAGGAATCAAATAAATAAAATCACAAATAGGGTAGAAATAACAGCCAACATCACATATCATAAGAAACACAATCCCATAAGAGAATGTTATGAAAAACTATAGCCCAACAAATTGAACGGTCTAGAAGAAATGGATAAATTCCTAGAAATATATAAAATAACAAAACTGAAAAGACAAGAAATGGAAAACTTGAACAGACTAATAACCAGCAAGGAAACTGAATCAGTAATCAAAAAACTCTCAACAGATCAAAATCACAATGAGCTACCACCTCACATTAGATTGGCTAAAATTAACAAATCAGGAAATAACAGATATTGGCAAGGCTGCAGAGAAAAGGGAACCCTCTTACACTGTTGGTGGGAATGCAAGTTGGTGCAGCGAATCTGGAAAACAGGATGGGGGCTCCTCAAAAAGTTAAAAATACAGCCACCATACGACCCAGCAATTGCACTACTAGGTATTTATCCAAAGGATACAAACATAGTGACTCAAAAGGGCACATGCACCCCAATGTTTATAGCAGCAATGTCTACAGTTGTCAAACTATGTAAAGAGCTGAGACGTCCATCAACAGATGAATGGATAACGAAGATGTGGTCTAGATATCTATAGTGGAATAGTACTCAGCCATCAAAAAGCATGAAATCTTACCATTTTGCAATTATGTGGATGGAACTAGAGGGTATTATGCTAAGTGAAATAAGTGTACCAGAGAAGACAAATACCATATGATTTTATTCATATGTGGAATTTAAGAAACAAAACAAGGGAACATAGGGGAAGGGAGGGAAAAATAAAATAAGATGAAATCAGAGAGGGAGACAAATCATAAGTGACTCTTAACTATAGGAAACAAACTGAGGGTTGCTGGAGGGGAGGGGGATGTTAGGGTAACTGGGTGATGAGCTTTAAGGAGGGCACTTGATAGAATGAGCAATGGGTGTTCTATGCAACTGATGAATCACTGAATTCTACCTCTGAAATTAATAATACACTATATGTTAATTAATTGATTTTAAGTTTAAAAAAACTTCCAATGAACAAAAGTTCAGAACCAGGGAGCTTCACAGTTAAATTCTACCACATATTTAAAGGTGAGTTAATACTTACTCTTCTCCAACTATTTTTAAAAATAGAAAAGGAAATTCATTCCTTGAGGCCAACATTAACCTAACAGCAAAACCAGATAAAGATACCAAAAGAGAGAGACAGAGAGAGAGCATGATACACCAACATCCCTGATGAACACAGATGCAAAAATCCTCAACAAAATCTTAACAAACTGAATCCAACAATACATTAAAACACTCATTCACCATGATCAAGTGAGATTTATTCCTGGGCTGCAAGTGTGGTTCAACTTCTATAACCAATGTGATACATCACATTATTAAAGAAAGAATAAGAACCATATGATCATTTCAATTAATACAGAAAGACAAAGTACAACAGTGATTCATGACAAAAACCCTCAACAAAGTAGGTTTAGAGGGAACATACCTCAACATAATAAAGGCCATCTATGAAGAATGGGGGGGAAAAAAGTGAGAGCTTTTCCCTCTATGCTCAGGAACAAGACAGGGTTACCCACTCTAACCACTATTATTTAACATAGTATTAGAAATCCTAGCCTCAGCAAGCAGACAACAAAAATAAATACAAGGAATCCAGATTGACAAGGAAGAAGCCAAACTTTCACTCTTTGCAGATGACATGATACTTTAAACAGAAAGTCTGAAAGACCCCACCAAAAAATTGCTAGAACTGATACACAAATTCAGCAGTTACAGGATATAAAATCAATGTACAGAAATCTGTTGTATTTCTACACACCAACAATAAAAAAGCAGAAAAGGAAATTGAGGAAACAATCCCACTTACAATTGCACCCAAGACAATAGGATACCTAAGAACAAATCTAATCAAAGAGGTGAAACACCTGTTCTCTGAAAACTGTAATACACTGATGAAAGGAATTGAAAATGACACAAGGAAATGAAAAGACAGTTCATGATGATGGATTAGAAGAACAAATATTGTTAAAATATCTATACTATCCAAATCAATCTACAAATTTAAGGCATTCTCTATCAAAGTACCAACAGCATCTTTCACAGAACTAGTACAAACAGTTCTAAAATTTGTATGGAACCACCAAAGACTCTGAATAGCCAAAGCCATCTTGAAAAGGAGAAACAAAGCTGGAGGCATCACAATTCTGAACTTTAAGTTATAATGCAAAGCTGTAGTAATCAAAAGAGCTTGGTACTGGCACAAAAATCAATGGAACAGAATAGAAAACCCAGAAATGAACCCAAAACTAAATGGTCCATTAATCTTCAACAAAGCATGAAAGAATATCCAATGAGGAAAAGACAGTTTCTTCAACAAAACAACATGCAAAAGAGTGAAACTAGACCACTTTTTACACCATACACAAAAATAAATTCGAAATGGATTAGAGACCTAAAAATGTGTCAAGAAACCACAGAAATGCTTGAAGAAAACATAGGCAGAGAAAACACAGGTAAATTCTTTGGCATAGGCCTTAACAACTTCTTCTAGATAGGTCTCCTGAGTCAAAATAAATAATTTTTTTTTTATATTGGGACTTCACCAAATTAAAAGCATCTGTACAGCATAGGAGACAATCAACAAAACTAAAAGACAACCCACTGAATGAGAGAAGATATTTGTAAATGACTTATCTGATAAAAGATTAGTATCCAAAAGCTAGAAAGAACTTATAAAACACAATAGCCAAAAACCAAATAATCCAATTAAAAAATGTGCAGAACGCAAAAAAAGTCCACGTTCTCCCAACGAAGACAAACAGATGGCCAATAGACATGTGAAAAGATGCTCCTCATCACTTTAACATCACAGAAATGCAAGTCAAATCTACAATAAGACATCATCTCCCACCTGTCAGAATGGCTAAAATCAACAATACAAGAAACAACAGATGTTGATGAGGATGTGGAGAAAAAGGAAACTCCTTGCATTGTGGGTGTGAAAGCACTCTCTCTTTTTCTTTTTTTAATTTTTTATTGTGTTATTTAGTCACTATACAGTATGTCATTTGTTTTTTATGTAGTGTTCTAAGATTCATTGTTTATGGACCACACCCTGTGTGGTCTCCTGCCATACTGTGCCCTCCTTAATACCCACCACCAGGCTCACCCATTCCCCTAATCCTCCTCCCCTTTAAAACCCTCAGTTTATTTCTAAGAGTCCACAGTCTCTCATGGTTCATCTCCCCCTCCGATTTCCTCCACTTCACTTTTCCTTTCCCTCTCCTAATGTCCTCCATGTTATTCCTTATGCTCCACAAGTAAGTGAAACCATATGGTAATTGACTCTCTCTGCTTGATTTATTTCACTCAGCATAATCTCCTCCAATCCCATCCAAATTGATGCAAAAGTTGGGTATTCATCTTTTCTGATGGCTGAATAATATTCCATTGTATATATGGACCATATCTTCTTTATCCATTGGTCTGTTGAAAGGGATCTCAGCTCTTTCCACAATTTGGGTATTGTGGACATTGCTTCTATGAACATGGGGTACGTATGGTCCTTCTTTTCACTACATCTGTATCTTTGGGGTAAATACCCAGTAGTGGCATTGCTGGGTCATAGGGTAGCTCTACTTTTAATTGTTTGAGAAATCTCCAAACTGTTTTCTAAGTGGCTGCATGAACTTGTATTCCCAAGAACAGTGTAAGAGGTTTTCCCTTTCTCCACATCCTTTCCATTTGTTTTTTCCTGCCTGTTAATTGATAAGCCCCTCTTGAAAACAGTATGGAGGTTCTTCAAAATATTAAAAATAGAACTACCTAATGATTCAGCAATGGCACCAGTGGGTATTTACCCAAAGAAAGCAAGAATGCTAACTGAAGGGGATACATGTACCCCAAAGTTTATAGCAATATTATTTACAATAGCTAAGATATGGAAGCAGCCCAAGTGTACCTCGATTGATGAATGGATAAATAAGATGTGGTATACATACATACATGTATATATGTATAATGAAATATTACTCAGCCACAAAAATGAATTCTTGCCATTTGCAACATCATGGATGGAACTAGAGACTAGAGAGTATAATGCTAACAAAAATAAGTCAGTCAGAGAAAGACAAATACCATATGATTTCATTCATGTGGAATTTAAGAAACAAAACAAACAAGCAAAGGGAAAATATATAGAGAGAAAACATATATATTATAATATATGTATATATTAGAAATATATAGAGAGAAAGACAAATCAAGAAACAGATTCTTAATTATAGAGAACAAAGTGATGGTTATCACAGGGGAGGTGGGTGGGGATTTGGGTTAAACATGTGATGGGGAATAAGAAGTGCACTTATTTGTATAAGCACAGGGTGATCTATGTTAGTGTGGAATCTCTATATAATACATGTAAAACTAATATTACACTGTATGTTAATTAACTGGAATTAAAGTAAAAACTTTAAAAAAAAAAAAGTAATCCCTCATGGGAAACTCAACACTGTGCTCTAATTTAGACTATGGTGTTAATTACTTTTTATCGTAAGCCTTCCCAAGGACTAGGTGGACTACAAAACGAGCTTCTCCAACCTCGTAATTTCGTCTGGAATTTCACTGGGGCATACAAGGTGGTTCTTAAGGTCTTCCCCACCCCATCTGCCCCCACCCCCATACCATGGTTCAAATCCCCTGGGGAGAAAAGCGAACCTGATAAATTAGTCACATTTTGGTGCAAATTAAAGCTGCCTTCCTTCCCAGTGGCATTCGCATTAAAAAGAGAAAGATGTCCTAGGAAGGTGAACCGGTGGAAGTAAATGTTTAATGGTGGAATTGTAAACAAATCGTGTAATTTGCCCGAAAGGGGCAGGCCAGGTTTGTGCAAGAGTCTGAAGTCAGACCTCGGTGGCAGCAGCACGTGAATCCTGTGGGAGAGCAGAGGTGGGAGGCGCAGAAGGATGGATTTAGAATTACATTGTTGCCATCCGCCGCTCTCCAACGGGCGCCTAAAGCTACTGAACACTTTCCACTGCGCACGCACCGGGTTACCCCACTAGTCCTTAGCCAGCACTGCGGACGCGGCACCCAGAACTTACCCAGTTCCGCTGTGAGTCTCTCTGGAGAAGAAACGAAGAAAAGAGGAAAATCTCAATGGATGAACACTGCGGCGTCACTTCCCTAGAGCGCACAGACTCGTCCCCGTGCGTTCTGGGTAACCAGGACCGGTTGCGTGCGTTGGAGGAGTGGCCTTGGTGGCGGGGCGAGTGGCAAAGCAAACCTCCAGCACCCTGCTCCCAAGCGCTCCGGGGTCTGAAGTCCTTACCTCCCCCACCCAGCAAATCCTCCCGCTCTTCCCAACCACTTTCTGCTACTTAGGGAAGCGGGCAGAGTGCGCCCCTCTCCCTGCTTACCTTTGTCCTTCTCAGCCTGGTTCCTCAGTTTTTCTGAAAGGTCGAGGGAATGGGGGCGTAGGTGAGGGCGAGTGCTCGCCCTCCCTCCGCAGGTCACACCTCAGCCCGTCAACGCCGCGGAACCGCGCCTCCAGGATGCCCCCTCCGCCTCCAGCACTTTCTTCCCAGCAAAGCGCGCGCCAGGCGGGAGACCACCCTCACACTCCCCCACCCCCCCCCCGGTCCAACCTGCCCTGTACCTTGGCACCGCCGTTGCTTCTGAAAGAAGTACAGCGCCAGCGTCATGAGGAGAGCCAGGAGGAGCGGCAGTGCCACCAGCGTCCCGAGGAAAGCCCTCTTCCAAGGGGAGCCTCCGGGTAAAAAGGCGTCTGGAAAACACCACACAGGGAGCTGTTTCGCTCTAGACACCCCCAAACACTTCAAGGACAAGCCTATTCTACATCTAGCGTGCCGAAAATCCTTCCAAGCCGTCAGGCATTAAACCTCGTGGGCAATCTGTAAAATGGGCACGAGGGCGGCCGCACCTGCGCTCTGTGCAGCTCTCGGCGAGGAGGACCCCAGGACTAGGGGTGGACTTAAACCACTATAGGAAAATCCAAACTGAAGGGTATGGAAGGGACGGACTGATGGACCCCACCCACTCCCCCAGCTTTTAACTTCTGGGATCTTGGCCCTGTCCGCACCCCACCCCACCCTAAACCTCTCCCCACAATTGTCCTACTTCTGAAGAACACGAAAATGGAAGGTGTTAGTGTCAGAAAACCAGAGAATTGTTGCTCTGTACCCACACGGTTAAACCCACAAGTCATTTTCCCTGCTTTTTTTTGAAAAATTAAAACTATCTTTATATTTATGCAGAAAATCCTTAAAAAATAAAAAAGTATCCGAATAGAACAAATAAATCTACCAATATTTCAGGATACAAAATCAAAATACAAACATCAATTTGGAGTTTGTTGCATTAGCAATAACTTAAAAATGATATTTTTTTCAACACCAGTTACATATTATTAAAAATCCTAAAATACTTAAGAAGAATTTTTTGATAGGTGATCTTTTTCCCACTTCTTGCAAACACTTGCTTCTAGTTCTCATCACAACTTTGGAAGAATTGGCTCCCTGGGGAGGCTTTATCCTTGGGCAGGATGTGGCCCAGGCCCTCTCCCACAGGGGCCAGTTGGCAAAGAAATACACAAGCAAAATGGAAAGCAACCCTTTAGAAATTCCTGTGACAATTTAACATAATAATTTGGTGTCTGGAAGATTATTATTTTCAAAAATTGTGGTTTTATCTCAGTGGTCTTTTAAAAATGTATTTTTCCTTTTTTTATTGTAGTAAAATATAAAATTTACCATTTTTAAAAGTACAATTCAATGGCATTCAGTTACTTTCACATTGTTGTGGATCATCAACACGGACCATACCCAGAACTCTTTTGGTCTCCTACACTGAAATTCTACCCCTTAAACACTAACTACCCATTTTCTGCTCCCTACCCACCTTGGACCCCAGCAACTGGCAACTTCTTTTCTACTTTCCATCTTTATGAATTTGACTACTCTAGGTACCTCCCTTTAAGTGAAACAAACAATATTTGTCTTTTGGTGTCTGACTAATTTCATTTAGCATTATATGGTTCTTTTTTTCTTTTTACTTTAATTTTTCTAGTAGCACATTTTTACTGACTTGTACAAAAGTATTGGGCCACAAGGGATTGGTCCTTCGCTACAGATTGTTTACAGAGCTCTGATCTATAGGTTCAGAGCAAGGGCCCCAGGTTCAACACCTCCCAGACTTGCTAACCTCTACCCTGTCCCTTTGTTCAAGCTTCTCCTGCCTCCTTCCTCTTTCCCCAATGACCATACATGTTCCCGTTCCCATCGCTGGAACTTTGCATTTGCTGTTCCCTCTACCTGAATGTGCTCCTCACAGACATGCACATGAACCACATCCTCTTTTGAAAAGGATAAATGCAAATAAAAAGAGAAAGAATTGGATTTGGAAAGGGAGATGCCCTCCTTTTCCCTTTTCTTAGAACATTTCCTCATAAAACTCAAAAAATCTTTTCTCTATCCCTCTGAAATATATGTAAATGTTTTTGAAAGCTAAATAAGCTCTTGCTAGCTTTACAGCCCAGAAATATTTTTAATTAATTAATTAATTATTTATTTTAATTTTATTTTTTCAGTGTTCCAAGATTCATTGTTTATGCACCACACCCAGTATTGCACAACCATGCAATAGTGTCCTCCTTAATACCCACCACCAGGCTCACCCAACCCCCCAACCCCTTTCCTCCAAAACTCTCAGCTTCTCAGAGTCCACAGTCTCTCATGCTTCATCTCCTCCTCTGATTTACCCCAACTCACTCTTCCTTTCCTTCGCCTAATGTCCTCCATCTTATTCCTTATGCTCCACCAGTAAGCGAAACCATATAAGGAGTTCAGAGCCATTTCTTTGAAATGTAAATATCAAGGAGAAAGTGTCCCTATGTCCTATCTCATGTGGGTTTAAGGTGCCTGGCTCCAAGTTGTGACTATATGCTTGTCATAAAGATAGAAGCCACTCTATTTTTCCTTTGGATAACACAATTAGCTAACCCAAAAAGCCACCCCAACGACGCAGTACATTTTCAATAAACTATGTGTGACTTGTGGTGTTGTTGGGTCATCTTACTCAGTGACAAGTTATCATTTAGAAGGGTCAGATATCTTTCTGTTATTCTACAGTCGACCCTTGAACAACACACATTTGAACTGCATGGATCCACATAGATCTATTTTTTAATATAAATACAATACGGTACTCTAAATGTATTTTCCCCTTCTTAAGATTTTCTTTTTTTAAGGTTTTTATTTTAATTTCAGTTAGCTAACATATATTGTAATATCAGTTTCAGTTGTACAATATAGTGATTCAGTACTTCCATCCATCACCCAGTGCTCATCACTACAAGCCCTCCTTAACCCCCATCACCTGTTTACCCTATCTCCCTGACTGACCTCCCCTCTGGTAACCATCAGTTTGTTCTCTGTAGTTAAGATATTGTTCCTTGGTTTCTCTCTCTCCCCCTCTCTCTCATTTTTTCCCTTGCTTGTTTGTGTTGTTTCTTAAATTCCACATACAAATGAAATCATATGGTATTTGTCTTTCTCTGACTTATTTTGCTCAACATAATACTCTAGATCCAACTATTTCATTGCAAGATAGCAAGATTTCATTCTTTTTATAACTGAACAATGTTCCAGTATCTGCGCGCGCGCGCGTGTGTGATTTCCTCTTTATTCATTCATCAATCGATGGACACTTGGGCTGCTTCCATATTCTGGCTATTGCAAATAATGTTGCTATAAGCATCAGGGTGCACGTAACCCTTCAAATTAGTGTTCTTGTATCCTTTGTAGAGAATTTACAGAGTCATAAGGTAGTTCCATTTTTAACTTTATCAGGAACTGCTTTCCAGAGTAGCTGCACCAGTTTGCATTCCCAGCAACCGTGTAAGAGGGTTCCCCTTTCTCCACATCCTTGCCACCATCTGTCATTTCCTGACTTGTTACTTTTAGCCATTCTGACAGGTGTGAGGTGACATCTCATTGTAGTTTTGATTTACATTCCTCCGATGATGAGTGATGTTGAGCCTCTTTTCTATTTTGTTTATAGTTTCCATATCATTTATTTCTGCTCTAGTCTTAATTATTTGCTTCCTTCCACTGGCTTTCAATTTTGTTTGTTCTTTCTCTAGCTCCTTTAGGTGCAAGGTGGAATCATTACCTTTGAGCTTTTTCTTGCTTCTCGGAGTAGGCCTGTATTGCTGTAGACGTCCCTCTCAGAACCACTTTTGTGGATCCACCAGAGGTTTTATTAGACTATTGTGGTTCCATTTTCGTTTGTTTCTGTGTACTTGTTAAGTTCTTCTTTGATTTCCTGGCTGACCCATTCATTTGTTTAGTAGCACGTTATTTGACCTCCGTGTGTTTTTTTGTGTTCTCTCTAGATTTTGTCTCCTTGGCTTCAACTTTCACAGCATTGTGGTCAGAAAAGATACGTGGTGTGATTTCAATCTTCTCAAATTTGTTGAGGTTTTTTGGTCTGCTTATATGTGATCTATTCTGGAGAATGTTCTGTGTGTACTTAAAAAGAATATGTGTTCTGCTATTTTAGGATGGAATGTTCTGAATACATCTGTTAAGGACTTAACAGATGTTAAGGACTTAACCATCTGGTCCCGTTCGTCTTTCCAAGCCACTGTTTCCTTATTGATTTTCTGTTTAGATGATCTGTCCACTGATGTAAGCGGGGGGAGGGGCGTTACTGTCCCCTACTCTTATTATATTACTATCAATGCGTTCTTTTATGTTTATTATTAATCAGTCATCTATTTGTGTGCTCCTATGTTGGGGACATAAATATTTGCAATTGTTGTATTTTCTTGTTGTATAGACCCCTTTATTATTAAATAGTGTCCTTTGTCTCATTTCACAGTCTTTGTTTTAAAGTCTGTCTTTTCCAATATAAATATCATCGCTCCAGCTTTCTTTTGACATCCCTGTGCATGAGAGATGTTTCTCCATCCCCTCACGTTCAATCTGTAGGTGTCTTTGGGTCTAAAATGGATCTCTTGTAGGCAGCATCTAGATGGGTCTTGTCTTTTATCCATTCTGCCACCCTTTGTCTTTTGATTGGAACGTTTGGCCCGTTTACATTCATGGTTTTCCTTATCTCTGTGTTAAGTGTCTCAGTCATGTCCTCTAATCTTTTCTCAAATCTGGTGAGTATGCTTATGATCATTCCTTTATTTTTTTCCCTAGTTTCCTTACAGGTATATTGGATTTTTT
>PISX010023837.1:0-29005 GCA_004024625.1 Mellivora capensis
CATAAGTGACTCTTAATCTCACAAAACAAACTGAGGGTTGCTGGGGGGAGGGGGTCGGGAAAGGGGGGTGGGGTAATGGACATTGGGGAGGGTATGTGCTATGGTTAGTGCTGTGAAGTGTGTAAACCTGGCGATTCACAGACATGTACCCCTGGGGATAAAAATTTGTTTATAAAAAATAAAAATTAAAAAAAAATAATTAAAAAAAATAAAAATTAAAAAAAAATCTTTTTTAAAAAAGAAAAATACTTATGTTCTTTATAATAAACGGTGGGTCAGTCAGCCATAATTTTTAAAATGGATATTGACACATACCTCACACTCTATAAAAAGATCAATTCCAGATGAATTAGCAAATCTAAATATGAAAGGTAAAACAATCCAGCTTTTTGGAAAAAAAATAGGAATGAATCATTTCACAGCCTTGCAAAAGTAGACACAGGGTGTCCATTCCCAAAGAGGGACAGGGGAGCACCAATGTGTGGGGGAGCACTGGCAGCAGTAAGCAGTCAGAGCCTGAGCCGAGTAAGGAGGGTGGCTCTGTGTGGGACTGGCCAGTGCATGGTGTCAAAGTTCAGGGGGACGTGGAAGTCTTCCACACAGACAGGAGGCCCAGCATAGCGTGCACAGAGCCCAAGAAGGGGAGGAGGGTATCTAAGTGGAGAACAGGCCCAATACAGGGTTCAAAGTCAAAGGCAAAGTTAGGAGGGAAGAGGCAGTGCAGGGTAATGGAACCTAAGTGGATGACAAGGACATCCCCATGGGACCTGGTGAGAGACTGGCATTGAGAGAATGGTTATTTACAAAGGTATTGCTCATATAAATAAATAGATGAAAGATAATGAGAGTCAACTTTCTCACTGTTGTTTAAGGGAAATTACAATATGGAAAGAGAAAACTAGAAACAGCACTATGATGTTGGACTGGAATTGGAGGTATCATGAACTCAATATATAGAGATCGATACAGAACTAAATATGGATGTGAATGTCCATGTGTTCATATGTAGATACGGGTAGAGCTGTCAGTATGTATGTGTACATGTATATCCAGGCGTTTCCCAGCTCTATCCACGAAGATGGCCTGGGAGCAGCTATACCCAGATAGCAACACTCAACCTAACACTCCCACATCCTGGTTTCTAAATACAATACCATTCTCTTCTAAAACAAACCAAGGCTCCTCAAGGAAAGGGCTAATTTTAAGGCTAGGGCAGGGAAAGTATGGGATGAGACGGGAACATCTGGTTGTCTAGGCAAAAAAATGAAGAAATGTTCCAGTAATAAAGGGGACATGTCAAAAGTACAAAAGAAGCCAGATAAAGAAACTCTCACTGACCCCTCTAGGAAAATTTAAGCAACAATATCAATCATGTTAGCAACAGAAGATAATCCATTCCCACTGAATAAAATGGGAAACTCTGAGTTTACGAGACTCTGATTAAAGTCATGACAACTGCATGCAGTGCGAAAGTTTGAACTGGACCTTTTTGTCTAACGGACAATATTGGGAGAATCAGTGAAACTTGAGTGGGGTCTGAAGATTAGATAGTAGTAATGTATCAGTGCTAATTTCTGGATTTTAATGGCTATATTGCGCTCTTAATGAAGAATGTCCTTACAAGATACATATCAAAGCATGGGACACCATGTCAGCAACTCCCTCTTAATGGTTCAAGAAAAAATGAAACATGTAGCTCCAACTTTAAGTGGATGATAATTTAAAAAAAAAAAAAAAAAAAAAAAAAAGGAGACCGGGGTGCCTGGGTGGCTCAGTCAGTTAAGTGTCTGCCTTTGGCTCAGGTCATGATCCTGGGGTCCTGGGATTGAGCCCCTGGGACCAGGCTCTAGGGAGCAGAGCGTCCTTCTCCCTCTCCCTCTGCCTATCCCCCTCATTCTCTCTTTTTCTCACTCTCTTTCTCTCTCACTTCTCTCAAAAATAAACAAAATATTTTTTAAAAATCAAAACAAGTATATAAATAAATAAATAGGAAACCAAAAAGTCAAAAACACCAAC
Organism: Mellivora capensis; assembly: GCA_004024625.1. NCBI lineage: Eukaryota > Metazoa > Chordata > Mammalia > Carnivora > Mustelidae > Mellivora > Mellivora capensis. Next base: position 2,017 of record PISX010023837.1, read on the forward strand.
AGAACTAAGATATTTAAGCCCATTTTCACAACTCAATTACAGACCTATTTTTTTTCACATAGAGAGACCTAAAAAATATATAATTTTGAGTAAAAAGAGCAAGCTGCAGAATAAAACAAAATTATGATATCATTTATGAAAATTTTTAAAACAAACAAGAGCAACCATCTACATTACTCAAGAATACACATGTAGGGACGCCTGGGTGGCTCAGTTGGTTAAGCGGCTGCCTTCGGCTCAGGTCATGATCCCGGCATCCTGGGATGGAGTCCCACATCAGGCTCCTTGCTCAGCGGGGAGCCTGCTTCTCCCTCTGCCTCTGCCTGCCACTCTGTCTGCCTGTCCTCGCCCTCTCGCTCTCGCTCTCTCTCTGACAAATAAATAAATTAAAAAGAAATCTTAAAAAAAAAAAGAATACACATGTAATTACTATAAAAATGTAAGAATGGACTGTAAGGCTATACTCTAAATTCATTTAAGTGGTTTCTTGTGGGAAGAACATGGGGAAGGAGGAACAGGATAGGAAGTGGTAGGGAGTTCACTTCTATGTAATGTTTTAATTTTTCTTAATAAATATAAGCCAAATATGTCAATAGAATTATAACTGTTAATTCTGGGAGATAGAAGCAAAGGGTTAGTTACATCATTCTTTGTACTTTCCATTATTATCAAATTTATCAAAGAATAATTTAATAAATAAAACATAATGAGGACTTCACATTTTACAGGCCATCTAAATGTGTATTTATTTAGAAGCTTGTAAAATTTTTAGAAGTTTGACAAATGCATCAACAAAGTTGATACACAGTAAAAATTAGACAACACACTTCCCTGCCTTTTAAAAATAAAAATTTTTTCTGATATTTGAGCTAGAATCGTTGAATCTTTTTCAATTGAAGTATCAAATCTTTTTAAATAAGGAAAAGTTATCAACACTGTTTATGAAATCTCACCTTAGACTCTGAGGTCTAGAGCTGTTGTTCAGGATGGACCTCCTATGCAGCTACCGTACCTGCTGCAGTGGGACCGTCACACAGGATCCCAGTAATCCTCAGACAATGTTGTTGGTTCCCAGTTGTACAGATAAGTAAACTCATGCTCACATTGGGGAGGTCACTGAATCACTGCTAAATTCAGAATGGAGTTTCAAGTACTGGTTGTTATAGATAACAATGGTTTTAAGTGATCCTGAGTATTCAGATAAGACTTCCTCAACATACATTCAGAAATGCAGTGAAGGCCCCCAAAGAAATATGTCCACCACCTACCCTCATTTTTTAGGGACGTGTTCTCTTATTAGAACTTCCAGGTCCTCTCTCACCAGAGAAGAGGGTCTCCATGTGTAATTGTTGGTGGGAGGCCTTACACAAGAGGCCTCTTCTGAGGGGATGTCACTTGCATCATAGACATCTTTATTATTTAAAAGATTTTTCTTAAGGTATTAATTTTTATAACTTTGTAGGCTCCAAAGATGGGCTTTTTTATGTTAATTACAATAAATTTTGACACATTATTTTTTTTCTTCTGAGAATATAGATATGATTTAGTTTACAAAAGAAAAATGTTTGAAATCCAAAGGCCTTATTGATTTAACTTCTCAAAAACTGTCCTAAATAAAGAACTGCTTTCTGACTGATTGGGAAGTATCTTAAAGTATGAGATTAGCACCTGCTAAATTTGAGTTTGACATTGCAATTTACCATCTTCTTTTTATATTCTATACTAAATAGTGTAGCAAAATCCTCCCATTTAAATCCCCAAGAAATTTCTGTATAATAACAAATATTCACTTGCCATCATAATCTACATATATCACATAGACAAATTAGAGTTATGAGAGAACATTACATTATATTAACATATTATTAGTATTGATAGTTACACGAAATATGGTACTTGTTATGGAAAATTCATTAGTATTGAAATTAACTTATTAAATTGTGGTGGTGTTTTATCTACATCCTCACTTCAAAATACTGTAAATTATTTAGAGTAGTAATTTAACAGACACATTGCTGAAAATTTTTGTAGATGGGGATTAATTTTGTTACTATATGTCATCAATGCAGAACACAAATTCTCAAAAACGCAATTTACTCAAATTGTCTACAATGCCACAAGAAAGACTATCAAATCTTCTAGAAAACGAGAAAGCACAGCAAGTAAACATTGAGACTACCATAATGAGTTTCATTTCCATGAAAGCAAAACATAATTATTATATAATAAATTACTGTAACATGACTTTAAATTCCTTACTGTGACTTAAGTTTTGAAATTTCAATTATTTTATATTCTATCTGTAATGGTTGCCTTTGCAAAATAAGTACTATATATTCATCAAAACTTTTACTTAAAGAGCGCCATTTTCTGTTCTACACAAAGTTATCTCCTGCAGCTATGCCAGTCCTTAGTTGAACGAGCTCTTAGTTGAACGAGTTCCAGATTCCAACACAACATCCATCTTTCGCAAGTGGTTCGCCCAGGTGCACAGGAAATAAGCGTGCTTTGGCAGATGGAGATCAGTGGAGACAGCTTTAATGTGCTTTGACAGATGGAGATCAGTGGAGACATGTTCATACATTTCATTATTATTTTAAGATCATTATTGGAAATCGGGATCTTCTTTTAAGAAAACAAAAGTCCTTTCACAATATTGATTTTGGACTGTTCAAATCCCCAAGCGCTGAAACTACTCCTGCGGATAGGTTGAAAAACGAGGAATGAAGCAAAATAAACAATGAAATAAAAAACGGAGAAAGTTCCTAGGTGTTTGCCTGTCTCCAAGCATTGGAGCCTTTGTTCACACAGCTCTGGTCCAACAGGTGCTGCCTTAAGAGTCCAGCTACCATCAAGATCAAGTTCTGGTCACGAAGGCGGCAGGAGAAAACTGCCCCAGGGAGATCGGCCCTGGTTTGGGAGGGCACAGCAAACCGCCCCTGTCCGGGGACCGGGACCCCAGCGCGCACCTCAGCCTCCCACCACCCCGACCCGGCGCGCGCCCGGCAGCGGCTCGAGGCGGCCTGCCCCCCGGTTACCAGGCAACGGGCTGCCCCTGCGCTGAGCTACTGGGCGGAATGCGTGGGGGAAGGCAGTTGGGAGGAGACCTTCAGCAGCAGAAATGAGCCCTGGTGAGAGCCGGCCTGGGGAACTGTCTCTTGACGGGGAGCCCTGGGAAGTGGACGCGTAGGGGAGGGCGCCGTCCCCCGGCGCCCCGGCCCTTTCACCACCAAGGCGGGTCCCTTCTGGAATGCCGATCTTCCCGACCAGCCGTGCACCCTGCTCTCCCCCGGGAGAAAACAGCCGCCTACATCCCCACGACCAGCCTTTGTTTTCAGCCCCGGAGGCACCCGGTCCCGCCGCGCTTCGTGACCCCAGCGCGCCCTCCCGTGGGCGCTTCGGGCGCCCGCGTCCCGAATCACAGGCCTCGCCTCCCTTCTCCCAACCAAGCTGAAATCCACCTATGGTTCTGTTACAGAGAAGCATCAAGAGGAAGAGGACGAAATTGACTGCGTTCTCCTTTCAGCGTCCAAGATCCTAAATTCCTCTGACGGGGTAAAGGAAAGTGGTGGCAGTGAAACAGGTAATATCTCCACGGCAGTGATGTTTCCGCCTCTTAACTATAGACAAGGGGTCCCTGCCTAAATCCACAGGCCCGACAGGTGCACTTCCAGTCCACAGGTACTTCGGGGAACTATTATTATGGTGCTAAAAAGAGCTAACACAGCACACCTACTTTGTGCCAGATGTGGTCCCAAGCATTTAAGTGTATCAATTCATTTAATCCTCTCAACAACTCTATGAAGTAGGTACTACCATCATGCACATTTTATGAGGAAACTGAGGCACGAAGTGATTAACTAATTCCCCAGGTCTCACAGGTGGCAAGTGACAAAGCCAGTATTCGGCAGGACAGCTCCAGAATCCAGCCTTACCTACCGTGCTAGACTATACTGCTTCTCTGAATACCAAAGAAGAATATTTTAGGCAGATGATAAAAAGATATACACTTTTCCCAAAAGAAACTACTTTTTACAGTAAATATTTGTGGACTACAGGATATTGTATAGGGAGGCTATTTGAAATAACCAAAGAGCTACAATTCCAAGCTTCACATGAACCACAAATAAGATATGTGTAAATGCCCAGTTCGGGATATCATAGTGAGAATCCTGCATTCTTACTCCCTTGAGAGAAGCTCCAGGAGGTTACACACCTCTTGGAAGAGCCTGGTGGTCAATGTGACATGCCAGGGAAGGAACAGAGCACTCTGGGTAGAAGACGGTATCTAGAGAGATGTGCTAAGTTAGGACCCCAGTTGCCTAAAACCTACACGTGGCAAATGGGGAATCCAGACACAGAGGCACTGAAGGAAGTGACCTGAGATCAGGGCAGGATTTCTGCACCTTCCTAAATCCAGGACCTTCACAAACGCCTTGTCGAGGGGCCCTGAGAGAAGAGCTAGAGCAGCCACACCTGAGTAGACCAAAGACAGCTGGATGTCTAGGAGCCATCAGTATAAGCAGCATCCCAGTGGAGGCCAGCAGGACAGTGCGGTGACCTGCCAGAACTCTTCTGTGCCCCACCATCCACAAGGACATGCAGGCATCCTTGTGCGTAGAAAACCTGAACAGGGAGTAGGAGTCTTCACAGAGAGTAGAGAGGCTGCGACAGCTCCATCTTTACCTCAAAGAGAGTATTTAAGGTGAGAAGAAATTGATGTACTTTAATTTGGCAAGATCCTGTGTTCCCTAACACGAGTGAGATTTAGGGCTCTGGGGAAAGACGCCAGCATCACAGAAAATGAAGCTGCATGCAAAATAGCACATACATTTATCTAAGAGCCACAGTCCATCTGGCTAAAGCAGCTGGGTTACAAGTGCAGGGTCTAGCAAGGGCAGGTTTTTAGGAGCATAGATTCGAACTCGGGTGCTGCCTTAGATGGCAAAATTAGGAGGTACGACTTCATTCTGTCCCCTTTTTCTGTTCTATCTATACCTCATTGTCACCATGTGATCCATTCCCTGAGTACTAACCAACAGAGTATTAACCCCACTTGTATAAATAATGCCAAGTTTAAAGAAACTCTATAGTATTTCTGAGGTCTCTTTAATTTTAAAAGAGTAAGTGGTTAGCCTATGTAATCCTTGATTGGTTGGAATGGAGATGTGAAGGATGCTTTGAAACTTCAAGATTCACAGTGTGCAGTTTTTAATACCCTGTTCTACCCAGGTCTTCATTCATTCATCCAACCATCCATCCATTCATTCATCTAAAAAATATTTTCGAAAAAGCACTGTCCTAGATGCTGGGGATCCAACAGTGAACAAAATGTGCAGAATCCCTGCTCACACGAAGCTTACCTTCTCCTGGAAGGAACAAATGAGATTGTGTGTAAGATGGGACTTGTAAATCCCATGGAGAAAAGTAATGCACAGAGAAGGTGGGGGAGTATCGGAGGTGGATAAGGAGTGTGCAATTTTATTTTAAGGAGGGTGGTAGGAGACCTCACTGGGGAGATCACTTCTGAGCAAAGACCTGAAGGAGGTAAAGGAGTAATCAGTGCAGATTTCTAAGGAAAGAACATCTGAGCAGACAGAACAGCAACTGTGAGGGCCCTGAGGTAAAAGAATGCCTGGTACGTTTGAGGAACAGTTGGGGTGAAATGGGCAAGGGTAGGGAGAGGATCAGAAAGGAAATCATTGTGGGGGGCACTGTAGTTCTGCATCAGGATCTGGGGGGTTATTCAGCACAAAATGGGAAACACTTAAGAGTTTCGAGCAACCATCCCTCCCCTCTGTTGCAATTGGAAATTTGAAATTTCCTGACTTACTATCATATCCATAATACCCTTGTCTCTGCAGTAGTGATTAGAATAAATATTTCTTGAGCATTTAGTTTGTACCATGCTTTCTGCGAAGGACTTTGCCTACAAACTAGATAACTACTTGTGTTGTCCTCATAGCAAGTGTTTCAAAGCCAGGATTTAAGCACAGGCAGCCTGACTCTGTAGTTTCCCTGACAAAGCCCCAAGCAGACGGTGTCACACCTCATTAGGCTCTGTAAAACAGTTCCTTCTAGGAATGAATTTATATTGTCAGAGCAAAACTCTGCATTTGAATCTGAGAATGACAAAGCTTTGGCTACAGAGTACCTATCATTCTATATTGAGTCATTACTTTGTTGCATTTTAAAAATGTACATACCCAAGTTAAAAAATACTTTTTTGGTTTTTTATTAAGATTTTATTTATTTATTTGAGAGAGAGACAGTGAGAGAGAGCATGAGAGAGGAGAAGGTCAGAGGGAGAAGCAGACTCCCCATGGAGCAGGGAAGCCCCATATGGAACTCGATCCCAGGACTCCGGGATCATGACCCAAGCCAAAGGCAGTTGCTTAACCAACTGAGCCACCCAGGGACCATAAAAAATACTTTTTGCTAAAAAATGTTACCCATCATCTAAGCTTTCAGCAAGTTACTGTCATGGGATTACAGATCACCATAACAAATATAATAGCAAAATTTTTTGAAATATTGTGAGAATTACCAAAATGTGACAAGAGACACAAAATAAGCTGGTGCTGTTGGAAAAAATGGCACCAACAGATTTGTCTGACACAGGGTTGTCACAAACCTTCAATTTGTAAAAAATCACAATATTTGCAAAACACAATAAAATGAGGTGTACCCTACATTGACTATGACATAATCCTCCGCAGGTTTCAGAATTAAATTCCCCATATCTTTAATTACTTCAAAAGCCATCCCACTGATAACTATCTTGTTTTTCACTCCTCACATTTAAATATGAGACAGCTAGACAATTTAATTAAATGTAAGACGAATACTATTTCTTGCATTCCCAGTAGAGTATCAGCTTCTCCAGGGCTAGGACCATATCTTCCACTTTGTCTATACACCTCTCAATATTGCATGTTTACCAAAGACTTAATAAATGATGACCTGTGATTGTGTTCCCCCTCCTGTGCCTCTTTGGTAATTTCCCTTCCAATTCTAGAGTCATACAATACTATGTGGTTATTTAAGTATTACTGAATTTTAAGATTAGCTTTCCTTTGGGAATAAGTAGTAGCCAATGTTTCTGAAACTCATAAAAAAGCAAAAAGGTTTTCTGATAACCTTTAAAAAGCAATAAGTAAAAACTTCAAATAACTATTTCGCTCTTATTGTTTTCTCAATCTCTAAACCCTTCACCACTACCTCTAAACTCACTAACATAATCTCACACTGTGTGAAAAAAAAAAAGAAGCAATCAGATCCAAACTCCGTGACCCTCAAACTTAAAATTTGCTGACCTACCTGCTTGTGTACCCATACTATCCGTTGTCCTCCATTTCTTGTTTGTCAAGTTTTTATTTAAATTCCAGTTAGTTACCATACAGTATAATATTAATTTCAGGTGTACAATACAGCGACTCAACACTTCCAAATTTCACCTGGCGCTGGTCACACAAGTGTCCTCCTTAATCCCCATCACCTATGTAACCCATCCCCCTCTCCCCTCCCCTCTGGTAACCATCAGTTTGTTCTCTAGAGTTCAGAGTCTGCTTCTTGGTTTGCCTCTCTTTTTTCCCCCTTTGCTCCTTTGTTTTGTTTCTTAAATTCCACATGAGTGAAATCATATGGTATCTTTCTCTGACTTATTTCACTTAGCATAATACTATCTCCACCATGTCATTGCAAATAGATTTAATTCTTTTTTAACAGCTGAATAGTATCCCATATATATGTATACACACCACTTCTTTATTCATTTATCAATCGATGGACACCTGGACTATTTCCATAATTCAGCTCTTGTAGATAATGCTACTATAAATATCAGGGTGCATGTATTCCTTTGAATTAGTATTTTTTTTAATTCTTTGGGTAAATACCTAATAGTACAATTGCTGGTTCATAGGGTAGATCTATTTTTAATCTTTTGTGGACCCTCCACACTGTTTTCCACAGTGGCTGCACCAGTTTGCATCCCCACTAACTGTGCAAGAAGGTTCCCCTTTCTCCACAACCTCACCAGCACCTGTTGTTCCTTGTGTTGTTGATTTTAGCCATTCTGACAGGAGTGAGGTGATGTCTCATTGTAGTTTTGACTTGCATCTCCCTAATGATAAGTGACGGTGAGCATCTTTTCATGTGCCTGTTGGTCATCAGTGTGTTTTCTTTGGAAAAATGTCTATTCATGTTAACTGAACATTTTTAAATTAGATTATTTATTTGGGGGGTGTTGATTTTTATACTTTTTTTTTCTATATTTTGGATACTAGCTCTTTATCAGATATGTATTTGCAAATCTCTTCTCCCATTCTGTAGGTTGCTTTTTAGTTTTGTTAATGGTTTCCTTTGCTGCGCAGAAGCTTTTTATTTTAATGTTGTCTTAATAGTTTATTTTTGCTTTTATTTTTCTTGCCTCAGGAGACATACCTAAAAAGAATTTGCTATGGCCAACGTCAAAAAGTTACTACCTGTGTTCCCTTCTAGGATTCTTATGGTTTCCGGTCTCACATTTAGGCCTTTAATCCATTTTGAATTTATTTATGTTATAGTATAAGAAAGTGGCCCAGTTTCATTCATTTGCATGTAGCTGTCCAGTTTTCCCAACACCATTTTTTGAAAAGCCTGTCCTTTTCCCACTGTATATTCTTTTCTGGTTTATTAAGGATTAATTGACCATATAATTATGGGTTTATTTATCAATTTTGTATTCTGTTCCATTGATCTATGTGTGTTTTTGTGCCAGTACCATACTGTTTTGATGACTACAGCTTTGTAATATAACTTGAAGTCTGGAATTGTGATGCCTCCAGGTTTGCTTTTCTAGTTCAAGATCGCTTTGGCTATTCAGGGTCCTTTGTGGTTCCATACAAATTTTAGGATTGTTTGTTCCAGTTCTGTGAAAAATGCTGTTGGTATTTTGATAAGGATTGCATTAAATGTGGAGATTGCTTTGGATAGTACAGACATTTAACAATATTTGTTCTTTCGATCCATGAGGATGGATGTCTTTCCATTTCTTTGTGTCACCTTTGATTTCTTTCATCAGTGTTTTATAGTTTTTAGAACAGGTCTTTCGCCACTTTGGTTCAGTTTATTCCTAGGTATCTCATTGTTTGGGGTGAAATTGTAAATTGGATTGATTCCTGACTTTCTCTTTTCTGCTGCTTTATTATTGATGTATAGAAATGCAACAGATTCCTGTGCATTGATTTTGTATCTTAAATTTGCTGAATTGGTTTATCAGTTCTAACAGGTTTTTTGGTGGATTTTTTAGGGTTTTCTCTACACAGGGTGTTGTGTCATCTGCAAATAGTGAAAGTTTCATTTCTTCCTTGCCCATCTGGATTTTCTTTTGTTGTGTGATTGCTGTGGCTAGGACTTCAAATACTATGTTGAATAAAGGTGGTTTGAGTGGACATCCTTGTCTTGTTCCTGACCATAGAGGAAAAGCTCTCAGTTTTTCCCCATTTAGCTTGATATTAGTTGTGGATTTTTCATATATGGACTTTATTATGTTAAGGTGTGTTCCCTCTAAACCTACATTGTTGATGGTTTTTACCATGAATAGATGTACTTTGTCAGATGCTTTCTCTGCACCTACTGAAATGATCACATGGTTCTTATCCTTTCTTTTATGAATGTGATGTATCATGTTGATTGATTTGAAAATATTGAACTGCCTTTGCAATCCAGGAAGAAATTCCACTTGATCTTGGTGAATGATCTGTCTAATGTATTGTTGAATTTGGTTTGTTAGTATTTGAGAATTTTTGTAACTATGCTCATCAGAGATACTGGCCTGTAGTTCTCTTTTTAGTGTTGTCTTTATCTTGTTTTCTTGTTTTAGTATCAGAGTAATATTGGCCTCATAGAATGAATTTGGAATTTTCCTTCCTTTCCTATTTTTTTGGAATAGTTTGAGAAGAATAGGTGTTAAGGACTTTTGTCTTGCTGTTTTTAAGATTTTTTTCTTTATCACTATATGTTGCAAATTTAATTACAATATGGCTTGGTGTTTGCCTGCTTTTGCTGATTTTGATGGGAGATCTCTGTGCCTCCTGGATCTGGATATTGTTTTCTTCCCCAGATTAGGCAATTTTTCAGCTATTATTTCAAATAAATTTTTTGTCCCCTTTTCTATCTCTTCTTCTTGGACTCCCATAATATGAATATTATTACATTTGGCAGAGTCAGTGACTTCCCTAAATCTATTCTCATTTTGTACAATTCTTTTTTCTCCTTTTTTTCTAGTTGTGTTCATGGAACAAAGTGAGCCTAGGATCCTCCTATTTCACCACCATCTTCCTGCTCCTGTTCCCACTGTCCCCAGTTTCAATGGAAGAATTGTCCCTGCTTAATCAAAGCAGGGACAAAGCAAAACCTTTATCCTAGCTCTCCTGGAATTCTCAAGTACTTGGCTTCTGCAATTAATCTCCCTCATTCTCCAGAATTACTCTTCCCTTTTTCTACTACATGATTCCAGCAGGTAGCAGGCATGTCCTGACCTTCGCATCTCTTCTAACATGCACCCTATTCCACTAGGCACCCTATTTCTTTCCACAGTAAAACTCAAAGGAGTGCCTATACTCAATGCCCACAAATTTTCACATTACATTCTCTCTAGCCACTTCTTTTGGGCTTTTGTGCCTGTCACTGCACAGAAACTGCCCTTGTCTAGGCCAGCAGTGCCATCTGTATTTTCCAATATAGTGTTCATATCCATTCCTCTGAACAAGAGACAGGAATATCCACTGCTTTTTGATGTCCACTTTGACAACTAACAGAAAACCGAACTTTAACATATCTAAAAGTTTTCCCTAAAACATCTTCCTACTCCATTCTCTTCCATTTTAGTAAATAATATCAGCATTCATCATCCATCTGCTTTCACCAAAAAAACCAAGAGTCATCCTTCCTTCATCTCTTCTGGCCACATTTAATCCCCTAGGAATGTTTTATCTTCAAAACCTATCCTAAATCCACCTACATTTCTGCATCTTCCCCTCTGCCATTCTAGTCCAAGACAACTTTGTCTCTCACTTGGATTACCACAGTACCTCTGCCATTGCCCCCTTATAACCCATTATCATGCTATAGGGTGACCTATATATGTCTGTTTTCAGATCAAATCATTCCCATGAATGAAATACTCTAAAGCTCCCCATTTCACTTAAAATAAAAGCCAAGGGCCCACAAGGGCCTACATAATCTAGCCCTGTCTCCCCCTCTGACCTTTCATCATAATGGGCTTCCATCTGCTCACTAAGCCACAGCCATACTGACTTTCCTTCCTGAAAACACAGATAAGCATGTTATACTTCAGGACCCTGCCATGTCCTCTGCTCTAAATCTCCTCCTACAGATGTTCACATGGCTGGCCTCTCATCATATGGTAATCTTGGCTGAAGCCAGCAGAACTGCCTTTCTCAAACATGCTTGCCTCAGCCCCAGCATAGCAGGTCCCACCCCTAGAATATCAGCACAAACTCCTGCCCACACCATGTCTCCTGACCAGAGAGTTTTGCAGGACCTCAGTTCGACTGGAGGTGGTGACAGGTTTCATTTCACAAATAGTCCAGAGCACCCCTAGCTAAAACTCACCACATTCAGACCAGGGACCAGGCCAGATAGGCCTCTGCCAACCACCTCTCCAGGGCTGTCCCCATCCTCCCTGTCACATTAGCCTATCCTCTTTGTGTTACTTAGCACTATTTGAAAGTATCTTGTTTATTTCTATTTGCTTTTTATTTTCTGTTCATTCTCCATAAAGTAGGTTCCATAGGAGTCTTGGTTGTCTTATTCATTGCTGTGTCTCTACTACCTACAATTGGGCATACCACACACTAGACACTCAATATTTGAATGAATGATGTTGTTGAAGGAATGAATCACTAAATATGAAACAAACAAAAACTAAATCATTAACTTTTAAAAATTATTCTAGACTTTCAGATAGACATTTTAGAGTCAAGGAAGACCCCAGATCTCCCTCCTCCAGTACCAAATGAAATGAATAAAAGAAAAAAAATTAGAAAACTAGCAAAAACTTCACCAGCAGCACCTGAAGGACATAAAATTGGAAAACTGAGGCCAAAGATAAAAACAGAAGATTCTGACAAGGCAAACTACAGACTGGCTTCTGACTTTCAGAAGCAATAAAACAAGTCAAAATTCTGAAAATACTCATTTATGCCCCTCCCACTGTGAATACAAAAAGAATAAATACCTGTGTCTTCCTTTCTGGCTGACTGGGCTTTAGGTTGGATAGAGAGGAACAGCTAGGAGAATAGATGAGTAAATCTGGACACTGATCAACAGGGGCTTACTTTGCTCTGCAGAAAGAAGTTCTGAGTAGGGCTGCCACTAGCTCATGGGGTGCCCCTGCATGGATTAGAGAAGGGTATATCCAACTCTGGGTACATGCAAACCCACATAGGATACCAGTTAGCTGAGTGTAGTAGAGCATGGCACACATCTCAGCCCACATGTATCTTTTGGCCAGGAGTCCCTGTGTAGTGAATAACCTTTACAGTCTTATGTGGCAGTCCTAGTTCCAGGACTCCATCCTGAATTGAGGGAGTGATCCAAATCAGGAGACTATCTCCCTAGGGTAATAAGATATATCTCCTCTAGATTTCTACCCAGTTTCAGGGAACAACAAAATGCCAGAGATCACATCCTCCAACGGAGGCTTTACACAGCTCCAAATGATGTCTCTTCTGCCAGACCCCTTCACCTAATTTTTAAGCTATAGAAAACAGATAGGAAAACACAATGGCCCTGCAACTGTATCTCAGAGAAACAGACCAATAGACTCCAAGAAGAATGTCTAGAGAAAATATCTACAATATGTCAAAGAAAATAGAAATTCTGAGCAGAGTTGCTCGGGTTTCACTGAGCCATATGAAAAGAAGCATCATGGTAACTGCAATCATACTATGGTCAAAAAAGAAGGACGAGATGGAGAGAGGGAAATATATGTAGTAGCAATATGTAAATCCCATCTTCTTTCTTTAAAATCTTGTGTTTGCTATATCCCTTTACCAAGACTTTAAATTTCTTTTGACTCATATTTCGTACTCAGTTTTAGAAAGAAATACTGTGTTTAGCCTTCAACTTCTAAGTCCTCCTAACAAGACAAAGGAAACCTGTGTGGAAAGGGGAAACTGGTGCTGTAGATGCAAAAAGGAGATGGAATTTTGAACAGTAAATCCATTAAGAATAAAGTTGAAGGGGGCGCCTGGGTGGCTCAGTGGGTTAAAGCCTCTGCCTTCAGCTCAGGTCATGATCCCAGAGTCCTGGGATCAAGCCCCACATTGGGCTCTCTGCTCTGCAGGGAGCCTGCTTCCCCCTCTCTCTCTGCCTGCCTTTCTGCCTACTTGTGATCTCTATCAAATAAATAAATTTTTTAAAAATCTTAAAAAAAAAAGAATAAAGTTGAAGGCTGAAAATATTTACAATAATAATGTCCTATCTTTGTGTTTAAATAGCTTTGTGGAAATTATGGTCACATAACAAAATGCAAAACATCAGAAAACATCACAGTGTGAAAATGATGTAATAAGCAAATATCATGAAATGTGGGAAGTAAATGTGAGAGCAAGTATAATTATAGCTAATTTTCTCATATTTATTCCCCCTTCTTGGCAGGGACAAAATCAACACTGAATACAAAGGAAGTGCACATTATTAAAAAATATATAAAAATTCCAATCTGTTAGTCCTTCTCATGATATATTTTCATTAGCTTAAAGGGATCTTATAGGAAATAATCTTTCATGTAGTGAAAAAAAATCTGAGTAATAGTGATAACTTCAACTAATTGCAGTTTTCTTTGTTCTATTAAAAAGAAATAATACTATTTATCAAAAATAGTAAATATTTTTGATAAATAGTATTATTTATAGGTAAATAAATAATACTATTTATCAAAAATTATTTATCAAAAGTAACATGTATATGGGCGCCTGGGTGGCTCAGTGGGTTAAGGCCTCTGCCTTCAGCTCAGGTCATGATCCCGGGGTCCTGGGATCGAGCCCCACATTGGGCTCTCTGCTCAGTGGGGAGCCTGCTTCCTCCTCTCTCTCTGCCTGCCTCTCTGCCTGCTTGTAATCTCTGTCTGTCAAATAAATAAATAAAATATATTTTTTTAAAGTAACATGTGTAATATGATCCCCCTGTTCTAAAATAATTTCTTTTTTTCGGCATACATGCATAGAGAGCTGACTGAAAGGAAAGTACCTAAAATCCATAATGGTCAATTCTGGGTGGTAGGCTTCTAGGTAATATATTGGTTTTGATTTGCAATTTGAGTTCATTTAGAAGTTGTCCTAGAGTCTGAAAAACTTTGGGAAGGCTTGTTGCATTTTTCCAGATCTCACTTGAGGTTTTTTTTTTAATCTCTCTAAGATGAACATTTCAGACTACTGTTTTATTCCTAGTAAGATACAAAGCTGAGCAACATCCAAACAGACTTACTGTCCCTCCTTGCCCTCTGATGGAGGTGGATTTAATTCTTCAATTAAGCAAATAGCTCCAGGCTCTGAACCTTTCAGTGAAGAGTGCCAGTTGCCAGATGGGGGTGGGAGGGTTCCTATACTCTTCAAACCAGCTCCTATAACATCTGGCAGACTGTCATTCCAAAGGAGAGATGTGCTGACCTCTTTTAAAAACTTCTCTCAGGGCAGAAATTGTCAGCCTAGGGGAACATTCCATCATAACTCTCATTTCATTTGGGACACTGAATGTTTTTAAAATTATTTAATAAAAATTTACAAAGCAAGCAAAAAACCTATTTGGACAAAGAGAGATGTATGTCAGGAAATTTGCAAACAGTTTATAGTCTCTCCTCTGTTAGAGGACCATAATCTATTTTCTAGAAAGGAACACATGGATCTTTATAGTACTTTGCTTAAGAGCATGACAAAAATTATGCTGTGTAAGTCCAATTTGTTTTCCAAGATGAGGAAAAACATCACATGGCCATTTCATAGACACTGAGACCTACATTGTACTTTGTCAAAGGTCTCCCGTTACAGGATTATTAGTTTTATTTTTGTAATGCACTTTATATTGCAGAAACAAAGATAATTGAGTTTTTGAGAGTTTCAAGTTTGGCATTACAAGTTAATGGTTTTTTATAAAAGTAAAACCATTATTACAATCTCAAGTAGGTATTTTAATCCAAGTGAAAATTATTTCTTGACCTTATTATGTGACTAGCATTGGGTTCTTCCTAATATGAACATCAAATTCTCATATCTCTGTCTCACTATCCAAGAAGGTTAGGAGGCTACTTTCTATTACAGTTGTTTAAAAATAAAACTTAAGAATTAAATCATATGGTTTTTCAATTTTCTTTTTAGAATATGGCTGCATATCAGAATCGGAAAATCAAATACAACCACAATCCGCACTGAAAGTAAGTTCATTTTCATTTCATTTTTTTCCCAAATACCTGTGTAAAGGCTGATCTCTTTCAGAATAAATACTTCCAAAATGCACGTGGATTTTTCACAAAAATCTTCATGAAAATACATTGGAGAATTAGCAAGAATGACTAAGAATGTGAGTCCTTTGACCCTCATGTGATCATTTCTGTTAATAGGCAACTTTGGGGAATATATATAATAAGAAATAATAGCAATTTCAAAATGATTCAATTTCATACCATGTTTCATTTTATTACAGGCCCTTCAGCATCAACTGGAATCATTTCAGGCTCTCCGAATACAGACTTTGCAGAATGTTAGCATGGTATGTTTCTTTTAATCTCTATATGGGAAATACCCAAACTTAAGATATCACCCCACATTTCCAAGCTAATGATCACTAGCCAACTAATCAGTTCATGTAGAATGTAATAAAATAAGGCCACAACATATTCCAGGCTCAAAATTTGAGGGAAACTACATTCTATTATAGTTGAATTTGGATGCTACTGATAAATAGTCTACAAATGGGAACTCTCATTATAAATGATCTGAAATCTAACTCAAATTGACCTAGGAAAAAAGTATATTTTATTAGCACAGGTAACTGAAAATCCTAGGGACAGTTCACTTGGCAGTGGCTTAATCCCTATGATCAGGACTTGGGTCATTAGGAACCCATCTCAGTCCTTATTTTGGTTCTGCTTTCTACTGTACTGGATTCTCAGATTCCATGTGGTACCAAAAGGGCTGCTAGAAGCTCTAGGCTTTTATCCTTCCAGATTCCAGTCAGCGAAGACAGACCATGTTTTTTTCTCCCTTAACAGTTTATACTGAAGTTCTTGGCCTGATTCTGACTGCCTGAGATTGTGTCATATGCAATGCTTGAATAAATAAATCACTGTGGAAAGGAAGGCAGTGTTCTGACTGGTTAGCTCTCAGTCACACGCAGCTGAAAGTGGGCTCACCAAAGGCACACAGACTTTATCCAGAACAAACGAGGGATAGTACTAACAGAAGGATAGGGTAGGGATATTGGTGGTGTATAACACAACACATACTCACTAAAGATATAAAAGTTTGTATCAACTTCATCGTAATATTCTTATATTAAAAGCAGCTGCAGGGAAGTGGCAAGAGAAGACAAACTCCTCCTGAGAGGGACAGAAGATTCAATTCTGACGACAGAGATCAAAAGTCTCTGCTTTATTCAACAATATAAAAAATCAAAATCCAAAATTACTTGAATGTAGTTCATAAAATTTTATCGTTTTACTGAAGTAAGTTTTTCTGATAACATAAAGCCATATAATAATATATATATGATATAATAAAGCCATAGTTTTCTTTAAATTTTTTAATTTTCTTTAAAAATTCCTTTAATGATAGTGATTATTATAAATTAAATACATTTGTTTTATATTCTATATGATGGGAAAGAATTTTTAGGTCCAGGAAATTTAAAGGCATCTTTTAATTATAGTATCTATTATTCCTATACATTCATATGTTTCATATGTTTATAGGTTTATAAACTATAATTTATAAGTGTATAAATCTGAAATAAAATTCTAACATTATCAATTTATCTTTTAAAGGTACAGTCTGAAATCAGTGAAATCTTGAACAAAAGTATTATTGAAGTAGAAAACCCACAATATAGTTCAGAAAAAAATCTAGTATTCGGCACATGCATTGAAAAAGCTTTGGTATGTTATTCTGTACAAAACTATTTCTATATTCAGTCACTTCAGAAATGTTACTACAACCAGTTTATCTTCACCTTTACATTCTTAACCTTCTTCATGGGTCAAATGAACTGTCAGAGGAAGACCTAAAAGATTCCCAAGTAAACTGAAATATAAGGCAGGTTTTTTTTTAGCCTATCTATCCACTTAGGAATTTTTCTACTTTTAGGATTGACCAAGACCTGAGGTGAATTCTTTAGAAACAGGTTGAAACCAGAATCACTCTGTCTACACTGATTAGAACTCACATTTCTAGAACAGCCACAGCCCTAGAATCATCTGAAATAGGAATGCAAGCTAGGTTGACAAATAGCCCCGAAGTGGAAATATTCATTTTCCTTAAATTTCCTATTGCATTTGACCTATTGCTTCTATCTTCCTCATCTATCTACGATGATCTCTTAAGGGATTCTAAATTTCTATTTCGATATTGAAGGGTTGGCCCATGCATGTCACCCTCTGAGTAAATAAGTATAATTTCTAAGCGAATTGTGAAGACCAGAGTTACAGATCTCAAAATAACTGTTGTTAGATTTTTCTGGAGAAAATTAGTCATATTCATTAGGCTCCTTTGCCTGTAGAAATGGATAAAATGTTCATCTGGGTTGTAAAAATAAATCCTCCACAAAATATTTTCTTGATTTAGTTGTCACGTGGCAAGTGATAGTACATTTATAGTATGCTTTTTATTGTCACTAGCCTATAGAGAATCAAGAAGAAGTCCTTTCTATGGAGAAAATTCATAATTTTGAGGAGTCCAACACTATTCATTCAACAGAAGAAAAATTCAGCAGTGATATTGTTAACAGTCTCTGTCAAGGTATAGATATTCCATCCCAGATACATTTCAAGGACCTATTAACTTGGAGAACTTCAACAGATAATTCAGCTTCAAACATAATTATGAACTCTTCAGAAAATTCTGACATATTAAAGAATTATAATAACCTTTATAGTTTTTTACCTCATGCACCTCAAAATGTGATGTCTCAAGCTGATACAGTAATTCTGGATAAATCCAAAATTACTGAGCCTTTCCTCAAGCATGGATTTTGTGAAAATTTAGATGATATCTGCCATTCTATCAAACAGATGAAGGAAGAACTACAGAAGTCACATGATAGAGAACTGGCACTTACAAATGAACTTCAGACTTTAAAAATGTTCCAAAGAAATGGTAAATATGACCTGTCCCACGGTCACAAGGAAAAAATTAACTTTATTAAGGAAGAACATATAGAAAGTAACTTAAATGAAGATATAAAATCAAAGAGAATTTCAGAATTAGAGGCATTAGTAAACAAATTACTCCCATTCAGGGAAACAGTATCAAAATTCCATGTGAATTTTTGCAGGAAATGTAAAAGGTTATCCAAGAGTGAAATGCACAGGGGAAAGAAAAATGAGAAAAACAGTAAAGAAATTCCTATCACTGGCAAGAATATTACAGATTTAAAATTCCATTCCAGAATTCCAAAACATACACTGTCATTCTTTGACCCAAGAAAATATGAAATGAAAGACAAAGAGACACGACCACCATCAAAACAAGGACCAATAATGTTTGAAAATGAGAAAACATCCAAAGTCAATTCTGTTACTGAGCAGTGTGTTGCAAAAATTCAGTACTTACAGAATTACCTAAAAGAATCTATGCAGATACAGAAAAAAGTAACAGAACTGGAGAATAAAAATCTAACCCTTAAGAACAAAATAAAACCTCTTGTCTTTACTACACAATCTCTGATACAGAAAATTGAAACATATGAAAAGGAACTTAAGAATTTGGTTGAAGAAAAGAATGCTATTCAGTCCAAGTTAATTAAAACAGAAGAAGATGGTAAAGAATGTCTTAAAGAATTGAAAAAAATAATTAGTAAATATAATGTTCTTGTAGGACAAAACAAAACTCTAGAGGAAAAAAATAATCAACTTTCTTTGGAGAGGCAACAAATGATAGAAACATTAGATCAACTAAAAAGTAAGGAACACAAAACTCAAAATGATATGGTCATTGTCAATAATGAAAATAATCGAATGAGTATGGAAATGGAATCAATGAAAACAAATATTCTATTGATACAAGATGAAAAGGAAATGCTAGAGAAAAAAACATACCAGCTTCTAAAGGAAAGAAGCTCAGTTGAAAATGAACTTAAGGAAAATCAGCTAGAGATAATGCAGCTAAAAGAGAAAGAAAGGTTGGCAAAAACTGAACAAGAGACGCTTCTTCAAATAATAGAAACAGTTAAAAATGAAAAACTTAATCTTGAAACAACATTACAAGAATCTATTGCTGCTAGACAAATGATGGAAAGAGAAATTGAGAATATTCAAACCTACCAATCTACTGCAGAGGAGAATTTTCTGAAAGAAATAAAAAATGCAAAATCAGAAGCAAGTATTTATAAGAATAGTTTGTCAGAAATGGGCACTGAATGTGAAATGTTATCAAAAATGGTAATGGAAATTAAAACAGATAATCAGATTCTAAAAGAAGAACTTAAAAAACATAGTAAAGAAAATATAAAATTTGAAAACAGCATCAGTAGACTTGCAGAAGATAAAATACTTTTAGAAAACTATGTAAGAAGTATAGAAAATGAAAGGGATACCTTAGAATTTGAGATGCGGAATCTTCAAAGAGAGTATTTAAATCTAAGTGAAAAAATCTGTAGTCCACAGAAGGACCCATCAAAAAAGGGCTATATTTCAAGAAGAGAGAAATTCCACTTTGACAACTATGATACTTATGAAGACACCTCCAGTCCTAGGAGGCCGCCTTTGGCTCCTGATTTGAAAGGTATGTAATATTGTGGTGAATTAGTAGAGATGTGTTTTGAGATTTTTTTTCACCCATTGAGCACTAGCCAGAGTACAGTAATAGGAAGGAAACTTTTAAGGTGAATACAATTTAGTCTTGTAAGATTTGTATCCAATTTATTATATATTGGAATTATTTAGGACATTAGCTCTTTGGGGGGCACTTGAGTGGCTCATTTGGTTAAGTGTCTGTCTCTTGATCTCAAGTCTTGATCTCAGGGTCATGAGTTCAAGCCCCGCATTGGGCTCAATGCTGGGCATGGAGCCTACTTAAAATAAAATAAAAGAGAGAGAGAGAGAAAAAGGAATTTTGCTCTTTTGGTAAGACTCATGTTGTTACTTAAATTACTTCTATACATTGTATATGCACACAGCAACTTTGATAGAGAGCAGGGATTTTGTTTCTGTTTTATCAAGTATACTTGGCACTCCCACGTTAAAAAAAAACAAAAAACAACCTCTTTTTTTTTTCCAGGAATTCCAAGTCAACTATATCAATTGCTTCCATCCAAGATATGTAAATAAATTTGTAAAATCAATGTTTCAAAATCCTTTGTCCAGTATTTTTTTCTCCACAAAATTATTTTTTAATTTATTTATTTGAGAGAGAGAACACTTGGAGGGGTGGGAGGGAGGAGGGATAAAGGAAGAGGGAGAGAGAGAATCTCAGGCAGTTTAAAAGAACAACTCAGTGAGCATATAAAAGATAGTTCTAGAACTCTGCCAAACCATGGAGGAGCTGGGCCAATGCTTTCCAAGTCATAGGAACTGAAGAATGACATCTTAAAAGCACAGATGAGACCAGAGTCTGGGTGCTCTGACTGGCTGTCTCAGTAAACCATGGGACCACAAGCATGCACCAGCCCCAGCTGTGATGGGACACAGAAAAAAGGCTATAGCTTAAAAGGGGAAAGGAGGGGTGCCTGGGTGTCTCAGTTGACCGGCTGGCTCTTGATTTCAGGTTCAGGTCATGGTCTCAGGGTCCTGGACTGGAGTCCAAGTGGAGCTCTGTGCTCAGTGGGGAGTCTGCTTGAGATCCTCTCCGCCCCCACACACACACACTGTGCCCCTCCCCCCATGCTCGTTCTGGTGCATGCACTCTCTCTCCCTCTCTCTCTAAAATAAATAAATCTTTGGGGTGCCTGGGTGGCTCAGTGGGTTAAGCCTCTGCCTTCGGCTCAGGTCATGATCTCAGGGTCTGATCTCAGGGGATCAAGCCCCACATCAGGCTCTCTGCTCAGCAGGGAGCCTGCTTCCCCCTGCCTCTCTGCCTGCTTGTGATCTCTCTCTCTCTGTCAAATAAATAAATAAAATATTTAAAATAAATAAATAAATAAATCTTTAAGATAAAAATAAAAAATTAAAAGGGCAAAGGAACTGCAGGAACACTCCCTGAATCCGAGGGACTGCTCAACATCACAGCAAGCCCTGGAACTGCAAAGCCCACACTAACTCCAGTTGCACCTGGGCATGGGGGGAGGGGTGAAATTAAATTAAAAAAAAAAAAAAGCTTTTTTTATATTTGTTTTTTCCTTTTATTTTTTTAAAATATTTTATTTATCTATTTGACAGAGAGAGAGAGAGAGAGATCACAAGTAGGCAGAGAGGCAGGCAGAGAGAGAGAGGAGGAAGCAGGCTCCCTGCTGAGCAGAGAGCCCGATGCAGGGCTCTATCCCAGGACCCTGAGACCATGACCTGAGCCGAAGGCAGAGGCTTAACCCACCGAGCCACCCAGGTGCCCCTCCTTTTGTTTCTATTCTTTTTTTTTCTCCCCCCCCCTTTTTCCCTTTTTCTTTTCTTTAAAAAGATAAAATTTAACATTGCGCCTGACATAGAAGAGACAGCACTAGAACTCCACCAGAGGCTAGGGAAGCTGCCGGAACACTCTCTGGGTGGGAGGGTCTTGTGAATATGGTTTACGCTCCCCCTTGAAAGCACGGACAAGTGCATGGTCCGGTACCCTGCCTGACCTGCCGTCTCAGTGAGCCCTAGACCTGTAGCCACATAAGCCCCAGTCATCCCACCAAGGCAGCCGAAGGACAGTGCACACCAGGACAGCTCTGGATAGCGTTCACTACAGCCCCATCCTTCACACCAAGGTGACACTGGTGCAAAGCACCCTAGAACACAACCTAGAACACAAAGCACCCTAGAACACCCTCACCACTTCGCCTTCAGACAGCTTAGTAGGGCTCCCTAGGTGCAAAGCGCTCCAGAACCTTTGAGTGGATGTCTGCCTCAGACCCAGCTCTCTGGCAGGGTGCCCCTTGCACAGAGCATGCTAGAAACCTCGGCTGGTGTTGCATTGGTTTCACCACTCCATAGGGCACCCCCTATGCAAGGCACCCCAGAACACACCTGCCTGTACCAGACTCAGTTCCAGGAGCCTGGCCAGAAGACCCTCCTCACTGAGAACATGGTGCACCCTGCTTGCACCCAGTTCACCTGCTAAAGGCGCCCCCTATGCAGAGTATCCCAGGACCTCCTGGCCTGTCCCTCATCTTAGAGTCAACTGTCCCTTCAGGATACTCACTTTACAAATAGTCCTGAACATTCATTTATATCTACATCAGCTTCACTATCCTGCCAAGGTGTCCTCTGTACATAGAGACCCAACTCTCCCCCGCCAGGTGCATCCACTTGAGCTCAGCTGTCCTGCCAGGGCATCCTCTGTGCGGTGAGCTCAGGGACCTCCTGTGCACAAAACCTAGGCTTCAGCTTCCCCCTGCCCTGGGCACACCTTGCTCAGGGCATCCCAGGGCACCCCAGCTTATACCCACATCAGCTTCAGCTGTCCTGTCACGGTGCCATCAACACAGAGAATTTTGGGACACCTTGGCTTGGGTCCACTTCAGCTTCAGCTGCCCTGCTGGGCCTAAAGTCACACACAAATTGAAAGTGAAGGGATGGAAAAACAGTTACCATGCAAATGGAGCAGGAGGGAAAGCCAGAGTAGCAATATTTATATCACACAAAAAAAACTTTAAAACAAAGACTGTAACACGAGACAAAGAAGGGCATTACGTAATGATAAAGGGATCAAACCAACAAGAGGACATTGTAAATATCTACACACAAAACACAGGAGCCCTTAAACATAAAGCAAATATTAACAAAGAGAAGAACTGAAAGGAATGCAATAGCAGCAGGGGATTTTAACACTCCACTTGCATCAGTGGAGAGATCACCCAGGCAGAAAATCCATAAGGAAACAGTGTTTGTAATGACACATTAGACCAGATAGACATACTATACACAGAACAGTCCACCCAGAAACAACAGAATACACATTCCTTTCAAATTCACATGCGGCATTCTCCAGAATAGATCACATATTAAGCCACCAAAGAAGCCTCAATAAATTTCAGAAGATTGGATTCATACCATGCATCTCTTCTGACTACAACGGTATGAAACTAGAACTAAATCAAGAAAAAATTGTAAGAAACACAAACATGTGAAGGCTAAACAACATGATAATGAACAACCAGTGGGTCAGTGGAGCAAAGAATAAATTTTAAAAAGTACACAGAAACAGGGGCACCTGGGTGGCTCAGTGGGTTAAGGCCTCTGCCTTCGGCTCAGGTCATGATCTCGGGGTCCTGGGATCGAGCCCCACATCGGGCTCTCTGCTCAGCAGGGAGCCTGCTTCTCCCCCTCTCTCTCTGCCTGCCTCTCTGTCTACTTGTGATCTCTCTCTGTCAAATAAATAAATAAAATCTTTTTTTAAAAAAGTACACAGAAACAAATGAAAACATGATGATTCAAAATCCTTGGGACCCAGCAAAATGAGTTCTAAGACTATAAAGTGATACAGGCTTACCCAAGAAACAAGGAAAAACAAACAAACAAACAAGTAAGAGCTCAACCTAACCCTACACCCAAAGGAACTAGAAAAAGAGAAAAAAAACCCAATGTGAGTAGAAGGAAGTAAATAATAAAAGAGCAGAAATAAATGACAGATACACACACACTCTCTCTCACACACACACACACACACACATCAATGAAACCCAACAGATGGTTCTTTGAAAAAATAACCAAAATTGATAAACTCTTAGCCAGACTTCTCAAAGAAGAAAAGAGAAAGGACCCAAATAAATAAAATCAGAAACAAGACAGAATATAACTGATATCACAGAAATACAAAGGATTATAAGAGAATATCATGAAATATTATATGACAACAAACTGGGACAAAGTGGATAAATTCCTAGAAACATACAGTCTTCCAAAACTGAATCAGGAAGAAATAAATATCCAAACAGGCCAATTACTAGTAACAAAACTTAGCCAGTAATCAACCATCAAAAAATAAATGTCCAGGACTGGAATGATTCACAGGTAAATTTTACCAAACATTTAAAGAAGAGTTAAAGCCTATTCCCTTCAAACTATTCCAAAAAATAGAGGAGAAAGGAAAGCTTCCAAATACATTCTATGAGGCCAACATTACCTTGATACTAAAAGCAGAAGACACCACAAAAAAGAAAACATGGATACAAAGATCCTCAACAAAGGAAGAACTGTGTGGCTCAGTTGGTTGAGCATCTGCCTTCAGCCCAGGTCATGATCCCAGAGTCCTGGGATTGAGTTCCACTCCTGACTCCCTGCCCACCAGGGAGTCTGCTTCTCCCTCTTCCTCCATCCCTCCCCCATTCATCCTCTCTCTCTCTCTTTCTCAAATGAAATATTTTTTTAAAAGATACTTAACAAAATCACGAACCACATTCAACAATACATTGAAAGGATCACTCACCACAATCAAGTGGGGTTCATTTTGAGGATGAAAGAATGGTTCAATATTCACAAATCAATGTAACACACCACACCAACAAAACAAAGGATAAAAATCATCTCAATAAATGCAGAAAAAAATTGATAAAATTCATTATCATTTCATGATGAAAAAATTTTTTCAACAAACTGGGTTTTGAGGAAATACATCTGAACATAAGTAAGGCCATTTTTGAAAAAATCCACAGCAAATATCTTACTCAATGGACAAAAAATGAGAGCTTTTCTTCTAAGATCAGGAACAAAACAAAGATGTCCATTCCTGCCACTTTTATTCAACATAGTACTGGAAGTCCTAGCCACAGCAATCAGATGAGAAATAAGAAGCATCCATATTGGTAAAGAAGTTAAACCATCACTATTTACAGATGACATGATATTATACATAGAACACCCTAAAGACTTCACCAAAACAAACCAAAAAATGTTAGAAATAACAGCAACAAAAAAACCTGTTAGAAGTAACAAATGAACTCAGTAAATTTGCAGGATACAAAATACCCAGAAATTGGCAGCATTTCTATACACTAATAATGAAGTAGCATAAAGAGAAATTAAGAAAATAATTCCATTTGCAACTGTACCAAAAAGAATAAAATATCTAGGATATTATTTAACTAACAAAAGACGTAAAAGGCCTACACACTGAGAACTATAAAACATGGATGAAAGAAATTGAAGATGACACAAACAAATGAGCTTGGGTTAAAAGAATTAATATTGTTAAAATGTCCATATCACCCAAAGGAACCTACAGATTGAATGCAATCCCTATCAAATACCAAGAGCATTTTTCACAAAATGAGAGCAAAAATTATTCAGATTTGCATAGAATCACAAAAGACCCTGAATAGCCAAAGTAATCTTGAGAAAGGGCAGGGGGGAAGGGAAAAATGGGTGAAGGGGAGTGGGAAATGGAGGCTTTCAGTTATGGAATGATTAAGTTACAGGAATAAAAGGCACAACATAAGAAATATAGTCAATGATATTGTGTGGTGACAGATGGGAGCTACACTTGTAGTGAGCATAGCATAATGTTTAAACTTGTCAAATCACTATGTTGTAAACCTGAAGCTAATGTTACATTGTGTGCCAACTACATTCAAATAAAAATTAACTTTAAAAAAGTATTGATGCTCACAAATGTGAAAAACTATGGTCTCACAATTTCCTTTATTATAAAATTATATAAATGGCAAAAAAATGAATTTGGGTATTGAAAAAAGAAGTAAAGGTGAGCATTGTATCAATGAAAATACAGAATTAAGATTAAAGAACTAAGACTTACAGTTTCAAAATAGAATATTTGTGCTAAAACCTCTGCCAAAAAACTAAGTAGTTCCTTTTACTTTTAACCCATGTGTTTACATTGAAAGTGGTTTTATTTTAGAAAGCACATAAATGGGTTTTCTTTTTATCAAGCCTGACAATCTATGCCTAAAAAAGCCGTGTTTAGCTATTTGTATTTAATGTAATTATCAATATCTTTAATACAACTGATTTTTATGTATTTGATTTCTATTTGTCCCATCTATTTTATTCCTTTTATCTTTTCCTGCCTTCTTTTGGATTAAGTAAGTATTTAGGATTACATTTTCTCTCCAATTTGTCTTATCAGAAATCTGTTTCCTTTTTTTTTAATTTTTTTATTTTTTATAAACATATAAAGTATTTTTATCCCCAGGGGTACATGTCTGTGAATCGCCAGGTTTACACACTTCACAGCACTAACCATAGCACATACCCTCCCCAATGTCCATTACCCCACCCCCCTTTCCCGACCCCCCTACCCCCCAGCAACCCTCAGTTTGTTTTGTGAGATTAAGAGTCACTTATGGTTTGTCTCCCTCCCAATCCCATCTTGTTTCTTTTCTTCTTTTCCTACCCCCCCAACCCCCCATGGTGCATCTTCACTTCCTCATATCAGGGAGATTATATGATAGTTCTCTTTCTCTGATTGACTTATTTCACTAAGCATGATACCCTCTAGTTCCATCCACTTCGACACAAATGGCATGATTTCATTTCTTTTGACGGCTGCATAGTATTCCATTGTGGATATATACCACATCTTCTTTATCCATTCATCTGTTGATGGACATCTAGGCTCTTTCCATAGTTTGGCTATTGTAGACATTGCTGCTATAAACATTCGGGTGCACGTGCCCCTTC
>PISX010023838.1:0-29008 GCA_004024625.1 Mellivora capensis
AAAAGCTTTTGATCTTGATGAAATCCCAATAGTTCATTTTTGCCCTTGCTTCCATTGCCTTTGGCGATGTTCCTAGGAAGATGTTGCTGCGGCTGAGGTCGAAGAGGTTGCTGCCTGCGTTCTCCTCAAGGATTTTGATGGATTCCTTTCTCACATTGAGGTCCTTCATCCATTTTGAATCTATTTTCGTGTGTGGTGTGAACTCTATGGTCAACTAATCTTCGATAAAGCAGGAAAGAATGTCCAATGGAAAAAAGACAGCCTCTTCAATAAATGGTGTTGGGAAAATTGGACAGCCACTTCCAGGCTCTACTTCTTAGACCTCT
The DNA here is from genome assembly GCA_004024625.1 of Mellivora capensis. NCBI lineage: Eukaryota > Metazoa > Chordata > Mammalia > Carnivora > Mustelidae > Mellivora > Mellivora capensis. The sequence continues at coordinate 327 of PISX010023838.1, forward strand.
GCTCTGCCTCTTCTTAATGTGAAGAGTGGGAAGGTGTGATGGAGCCATCAGTCTGCCAAGGGGTTGCTGTTGATGGGAAGAAGTGCCTAATAAGATAAAAAAGCTAGTTTGGTTTTAAAAATATAACTTCTTTGGGACAAGCTCTGCCAATTTTTTCCCTTATATTTATCTACTGTTTAATTTTCTTTGTTGTCCTTTCCTGACTTTCGTCCACTTTCTTTTTATCCGGTTCATCATTATTTTACTGATGTTTAAGAACTGTTTCTACATTAAGTCACCTTAATCTGGGGAATATTCTACATGCAATTTTCCTTTTGTTATTTTGTTTTCAGTTTTGTGGATATTGTTATATTTAATTATTACCATTTCTGGCCAGCCTGTGTGGCTCAGGCGCTGAAGTGTCTGTCTTCAGCTCAAGTCACCATCTCGGGGTCCTGGGATTGAGTCTCACATTGTTGAACTCCCTGTTCAGTGGGGAGCCTGCTTGTCCCTCTGCCCCTCCCCCATTCATGCTTTCTGTCTCTCTCTCTCTCTCTCAAATAAATGAATAAAATCTTTAAAAAATAATAGTTATTATTACTATTTCATATATTTGTGTTTCTTCATCTACACATTCTCTAAATTGTTTTTAAATTATTACTCATACCCAGGAAGCATAGAAGGGCTATTATGTTACTTAACGTACGGGATTTTTAATCTATATTTTATCGCCACCCTTTATGCATATACTTTATTGTGGTGTTATTTTTAAGGGATTATCTCCAAATAAATGGAATGTCCAAAACCTAACTATAACAGCATGATTTTCTGTTAGAAGTTGTCTGTAATTCTGTCAAGCAGTTCCCTATAAAGCAAGGGCTCAATCAGATGCATAGAGTGGAAATAAGAAAACTACAGAGCTGATAAGTAGATTTCTATTGCCCTTTGCTGTGGTTTCCTGAAAACCTTATATCAAATTCATGGCTGGAGCTAAACCACATGCTGTGTCCCTTGTCAGACATTCTTTTCCAAAAATAATATCTAATAACTTTATGAAAGTGTGTGCCAAAGAATAATCACAAGGCTTTGAGGGATTTTCCACCAAGACTTTCAGTACTGAGTGTCTCTCTTTCAGACTATAAATCTGCCCCTATAACTTGCACTTTGGAGGGTTCAACTGAACGGAGAAGCAGTGAGAAGGATTAGTGGATTGTTTCCTCTCTCTATGCAGTAATGGGATATAAGCACTATCAACAGGCCTTTGAATCCTAACTAGCTTGGAAAAAATCAGAAATAACACCTTTAAGACTATACAGGTGTATCCATTTGTGGATTCTATGTACAATCATTACTTGTGTACTTATAATAGAGCTCCTGCTGCCATATGGCTTTAGAATGTCAAACTATGTTTAAATAAAACACACTCAAGAATTTTCAAGTTGGAAGGAAACACCTCATTCAACTATCATAGGAGGAAACAGTTCAGAGATCTGAAGTGACTTGCCTGAGGTAACCTTGTGAGTTAGTAAGTCTTTGATAGTCATGTAGAAGTCAGTAGGTATTGACAGCTAAGGGTAAGCTACAGTAGTGTGATTTAGAAGGCACCATCTCCTGACCCTTTTATGTTATATAATGCATGAAATTCTGTCAGTATATTCCTCTAAGATATATAATAAGGAATATTTCAAGGTATATCAGCCAAAATATTATACAGGACAACTGAGATTAAAATCTTATATGGAATGAGAAGTGATCCAGAAAGGGGCAGGGAATAAATCAGGGAGAATCTGTATTTACTTGATAATACTGCGGAGTACCAGATTGAAGCACACAGGATTCCTAAATAAAATATCTCAAAAGGGGCATCTGGGTAGCTCAGTTGGTTAAGTGTCCAACTCCTGATTTTGGCTCAGGTTGTGATCTCCGGGTCGTGGAATTGAGCCCTGAATTGGGCTCTGCACTCAGATGGGAATCTGCTTCGGATTCCCTCCTTCTCCCTTTACCCCTCCCTCCACTGGCACACATCCTCTCTCTCAAGTAAATAAATCTTTTAAAACAAAAGAAAACAAAAAAAACACCTTAGAAAAGTTGAAACATTGGAGTGAAGCAAAACATCTGTCCATCCTTCTATGAGGAGTCAGTGTTGGAAAGAGCATCTTTGGGTTCCAGTTTTATTTTATACACATTTATGCCATGACAGGTATAATTATACAATTGGAGTGGTATTCAGTTAACAGAGTAACAATTATTTCATAGAAGCTGCATCAGAAACAACTGAAGATGAAACACTTCCATCCCCAAATAGTAGTAATATGTGCTGTGCACCAAAAAGAATCTTGCTTTAAATTATCATTCCAATTTGCAACCCTCAAACTGTACCAGGCAAAGGTAGTGGCTATTGAAAATACCACCACAAAAAGAAAAGAAAAGAAAAGAAAATACCACCAGGACACAGCTAGGTAAAGACACATTCAGTAGTGTTAACTAAGAAAAAAGACACTGTACAGTTTAAAAACAAATCTTATACAGCCTTACATTTCAATATTTTTTTCTTTAAAAGGAGTGATTGTGTACAAGGGGTTAAATCCTTTATAGACCAACTTATACATCATCATCTTCTTCTTCATCTTCCTCCTCAACATCCTCTTTATATTCCTCCTCTCCCTTGTTTTTCTTGCTCTTTTCAGCCTTGACAACTCCCTTTTTTACCCTATCAGATTTTCCTTTAGCTTCGTATGCTGCAATATTCTTTTCATATTTTTTCTTCAGCTTAGCAGCCTTCTTTTCACAAGGCTACTTTTCTTCTGCAGTGTTATTTCACATTTCTCTCAGTTTATTTGCAACATCACCAATGGATAGTTTGAGATGTTCTCCTTTGATTTTTGGGTGATACTCAGAACAAAACAGGAAAAAGACCAAAGGAGGCCTCTTGGGTGCACTGAGATCCTTGAACTTTTTTGTTCCCCCTTTAAGGAGGAAAATAAATTTTCATTTCTCTTTCACAACGGGCCTTGTCTGCTTTTTCCATGTCTTCAAATTTTCTTTCTCTTTAGCAGACATGGTCTTCCACCTATTTGAGCACTTCTTAGAAAACTCTGAGAAGTTGATTGAAGCATCTGGATGCTTCTTCTTGTACTCCTTTAGTCAAGTGTACACAAGGAATGCATATGATGACATTTTGTCTTGGCTTTTTAGGATCTCCTTTGCTCATGTTTAATTATTTTCCTTAGCAAGGCACAAAGTTGCTCAGTGCCTGTCTGGTTCTCACTTGCTCCAGTGCACCTCTATGGAGCTCACGGTACTGCAATCTATTTATTAATTTTTGAGAAAGAGAGAGAGAGAGAGCATGTGAGTGCAAGGGGGAGGGACAGAAGGAGAGATAGAGAGAGAGAATATCAAGCAGACTCCCCAGTGAGGGCAGAGCTCGACTTGGGGCTTGATCTCATGACCACAAGATTATGCCCTAAGTCAGACACAACTATCTGAGCCACCCAGGTGCCCCCACAGAAATAATTCTAAGAAGACTGGCCATGTAAATTAACTTTGTAGGTAACAAACTAAGATTTCTTCTTAACTGGAGTTAATTTTCTAAGGTTAACATTTTCTGGTGTCTGTTTACTTTTAGCAAATTACTTTCCAGAATATTACAATATTTCCAATATTACAGAATTATTTGGCCATTGCATCATGTCTAAATTTACAGTTTCTGAAGTAGGGACCTGGGGAGTCTCAGCTCAAGGAGGAATAGAACAAATACTAGCATCAAGGTCTACCAGTCCAAAGCTTTTCCTTTCTGCTTTGAAAGAGAGAGAGCATGTACTCATGGGCAAGGAGAGGGTCAGAGAGGGGAAGAGAGGGAGAATCTCAAACAGATCCCTGCTGAGCATGGAGCCCAACATGGGGCTCCATCTCATGACCCTGAGGCTGTGACCTGAGCCTAAATCAAGAGTTGGGTGCTTCACTGACTGAGCCACCCAGGTGCCCCAGAAGCTACTAATTTTACTGAAGAGCTATCATCTGTATGTTTCCTTTTATGGGACCCAAAATGCCAAGTAATCTTGAATAATCGTTATATGGTTTCCCATGTTAGATCCAACATATACAGAGATTTGGATCACTAGGATGAAGTTGATTTTGAAAATAAAAGGAGAGAGAAAATGAAAAACAGAGTTTTAATAACCTATGGTGTAGCAAAAACTGCAGCAATGACCTATCAGTTCTATCCAAGAAGGTCAAGAAGACAACAGGTAGAAACCAAGGTAAACAAGCCCACAGATCCTCTACTCTCACTTAGGAATACCCACTTGAGATTCAGCAAGAGTTATCTAGAGATTGTGCTGTTTAATGGTAGTGGCTTAGTTGATTAAAAGAAAAGGTTCTACTCTCCTTTGGATTTAGGAGGCCAGTGAAAATTAAACATTTCTGTGCCTGGTACCAGGGAAATGAGCTATAACATGGGGGTTGACACCAGGTATAAAGGGGGGAAGTGAGAAGAGGACTTTGAGCTATTATTGTTAGAAAGGCATAAGTAAATATGATACAGAGTGTAAGATTTAAAGAACAAAAGGTTCACTTTGAGCTGAACAAATAAGATCAATGACAAGAAAAAGGAGAAATTCACCTCCTATGTGATCTTATAGCATAATGGATTTCCCATTACCTCTTCATACTTTATCTTCTTATTTGTCTGCCATTCTGAACATACTGGAAAATCTGTGAGGTCATGAAACATGTCCATATTGTTCTCTGCTCTATCTTTAATGTTTTGTATGTTGCCACACATACAGTAAGATTTCAAATGTATCTGTTAATGGAAAGGAGGGAGGGGAAAAAATAGATACAGGGCAGAGAGGTGTAAAAGGGGAGAAAAGAATGGATGGTGAGAGAGACCTAGAAAAGAAACAAATTTACCTGATACTGGTATTGCTATACTTAATTGTATTTATGCAATATATCTGCATAAGTGTTTACTCTTTCTGATTGGAGTGTAGACCAAACAACATTAAAATATTGTGCCATGTGTACTTGTATGCATGGATGATTCAATAAAGAATAAAAATGTGCCTTTGAAAAAAATCCTATAAAATATATTGAAATTACAGACTCATAGTAGGCACCATATCTTTTAATGGATTTTCCCTGCAGTAACTTAAACTTGAAGTTTTTTTCCTATAATAATATGTTAATACCTGCTCTAAGAATATGCCACAAGTTTCCTATAGACTTCTCATTCTCTATTCAGAAATAAGCTTAACATTCCAAAATATAAAGCCAGTTCTGCTCTTCTGTCTGCCAATGACTACAGAGAAGTTTCTAGGGTCTTTCACTTTTTCTCCCTCATGTGCTTCAGATACACTGAAACTTAAATGGAAATAGTGTGCTTAATCTATTTCTCTTTGCTTCTGTAGTTCCATTGGTAAGGTTGTTTTCATCTATCAGGTATTTCACAACTTTTACTTTGAAACTGAGAAGCTGCTTGTATATATAAGATACGAGATCAAAAGTATAGTTTGGAGTAAGTAGCTAGTGCTTTGAAATCATAGCAACACCCAGCAGAACTAGGAAGTCAAGACATGTTGGTTTCCCAGCTCCTTGGTCCAAGAAAAACATTGATTTGACTTATAGGAACCTAAGCTGAAGAACACTGGAATTGATTCTTTTTCTTCCTTCTGTGATATTAATATGTGCTCATTCCCAGAAGCCATTTCATACAATGTATGCTAAGTTATCATATCAAATTCCAACATTTATTAACTCAGATTCTTTCACTATTCCTTTTAAAACTTGTTATTTCCTCATGGAATTTAATAATTGTGTTTTAAAAAACACCAGCTATAAATACATTTAGTTTCATGAGTATACTCAAACTTTAAGCATTTAAAAAACTGTATTACAGAAGGTCATATTTTTTAAAAGATATTATTTATTTATTTGAGAGAGTGAGATAGAGATAGGGAGAGAAAATAAGCAGGGGAGGAAGGACAGAGGAAGAAGCAGACTCCCCACTGAGCAGGTAGCCTGACGTGGGGCTGGATTCCAGGACCCTGAGACCAGAGCTTGAGCCAAAAGCAGCCACTCAACTGACTGAGCCACCCAGGTGCCCTGATTACAGCGTTATAGTTTGTTTTCTTTAGAAAATACCAAACATAGGCAAAAGTGGAGGGAATAGTGTTCCAGCCACCTAAACCCCCAAAACTTCAATAGCCCTCTTGGTTCACCTATACTTCCACTCACTCCACTTCGTTTTGCCTGGGATCATCAAAACTTTAAATAAAGTATGCTCAACTACTTTGAAATTATATTCCCCAATGATGATTCCTTAAAACCATGGTAACAAAATATATAATGTAACAAATTACATGTACTTATACCATAGATTAATATTAAGGTGATTACATTGCAGCAAAAAGTTATAGATTTTAATGTAGCATTTGTTTCAATATGATAAAATTGACATATAGAAATATTACATATACAAATTCAAAAGCAAGTAATCCTGTTTTTAGGTCTCAACTTTTTCTTTAAATTCAACTAATTCTCAATGCCTTCTTTTGATGTAAAAATAATTAAGCCTTTTAAAATTATGTCTTTTATGAGACTGATGCGCAGCCTACTGCACTAAGGAGGCACCTTATTTCTTTTAAAGTATATTAAATAGCTTACTCAAAGACATGGAAATAGTCAAAAACAGAAACATAATTGATATTAAAGAGCCTCCAAACTCTAATACTCGAGTCAGACCACTGTAATAGCTCCTTTGTCATTACAGTTATCAGGAAATGTGTCTGATGACTTTCTGTTTTGGTATTCCAAGGACTAACTTATTATTTACTCTATAGACATATCAGGTGAGAATACTATTTTAGCAATATCTCATCAATTATTTGGAAATAAGGAGCAGAAATTATAAGAGAAAGTTGTAAAAACAACAATATTTGTAGAAAACAATTATAGAAGAAAAAAACATTGTTTCATTATGCAGTTATGTTAAAGCACTCTAGTAAAATTCACTGGATATATAGTATATTTTATTTAGGTTCTATGATAAATACTCTAGAATGATTAAGAGGTATTTTTTGTAAAGTTAATAACAGATTAGCTAAGTTCCCGATCAAAGAAAGAACAATTTAAAAGCACATGGTATATTTAAGGCCAATGAGAAGATTTTATCTCTACAATTTCTTTTCGTAAATCATGGTGAAGATTTCTTCATAAGGGTATTAACTGCTAAGGACATATGTACACTGACCTAATATGGAAGTAAATCTTTTTGTTTGAGTTATATTTTAAAGTATTAATAACATGTATTTATTTATATTTCATTTCCAAATTGCAAGAAAGCACTGTAGCTAAAGTATTACATAAAATCATATGGACCACTTTGCTACTAAAACGCACAATTAAACATCTTTTATAAAAGTAAGAAAAATAAAAAAAAGTGGATTTAGAAGTACAGTAAAGTATTGAGATACCACCTCACACCAGTTAGAATGGCCAAAATCAGCAAGACAGGAAACAACGTGTGTTGGAGAGGATGTGGAGAAAGGGGAACCCTCTTACACTGTTGGTGGGAATGCAAGTTGGTGCAGCCACTCTGGAGAACAGTGTGGGGGTTCCTCAAGAAGTTAAAAAGAGAGCTTCCCTATGACCCTGCAATTGCGCTACTGGGTATTTACCCCAAAGATACAGATGTGGTGAAAAAAAGGGCCATCTGTACCCCAATGTTTATAGCAGCAATGGAAACGGTTGCCAAACTGTGGAAAGAACCAAGATGCCCTTCAACAGACGAATGGATAAAGAAGATGTGGTCCATATACACTATGGAGTATTATGCCTCCATCAGAAAGGATGAATACCAGACTTTTGTAGCAACATGGACGGAACTGGAAGAGATTATGCTGAGTGAAATAAGTCAAGCAGAGAGAGTCAATTATCATATGGTTTCACTTATTTGCGGAGCATAACAAATAACACGGAGGACATGGGGAGATGGAGAGGAGAAGGGAGTTGAGGGAAATTGGGGGGGAGATGAACCATGAGAGACTATGGACTCTGAAAAATAACGTGAGCGTTTTGAAGGGGCGGGGGGTGGGAGGTTGGGGGAGCCTGGTGGTGGGTATTATGGAGGGCACACATTGCATCAAGCACTGGGTGTGGTGTAAAACTATGAATTCTGTTACGTTGAAAAGAAATAAAAAAATATTAAAAAAAAAGAAGTACAGTAAAGACATGCAAAGATATTGAGAATATTGCTTAGTAAATGCTTCAGTTTAAAATAAGTTCTATAAGAGCATTATCAATAATAACCAAATTATGCAAAGAGCCCAAATATTCATCAACAGATGAATGGATAAAGAAGATGTGGTATATATATACAATGGAATATTACTTAGCCATAAAAATGAAATCTTGTCATTTGCAATGGCATGGATGGAGCTAGAAAGTATGCTAGGCAAAATAAGTTAGTCATAAAAACAAATACTGTATGATTTCACTCACATGTGGAATTTAATAAAACAAATGATCATAGGGGAAAAAAGAGAGGCAAACCAAGAAATAGACTCCAAACTATAGAAAACAAACTGTGGTTACCAGAGTGGTGGTAGGTGGGGGGATGGGTAAATAGGTGATGAGTATTAAGGAGAGCACTTGTGATGAGCACTGAATGTTGCATATAATTGTTGAATCACTAAATAGTACAACTGAAACTAATATTACACAGTATGTTAACTAAGTGGATTTAAATAAAAACTTAAAAAAAATAAGTGTTCTAGTTAAGATAGAAATGTAGCATCAGGATCTCAGCCAAGGTATAAAGATAGACTTTCTGAAATTTGTTGATGTACCCTCTCTCCTATTACCAACCTTCTGTACCTGCTTGCTGCCCTGAGATCCTTCTATCAGAGAAAAATGCCACTAATGTGATATTGATTTAATAGATTAACCCTCCAGGAGCATTTGTATTTTAAAGGCCACCATAGAAAGGCCTTTATTTATTTATTTATTTATTTAACCCAAAGGAGCTCTGGCAAATATGCTCAAGTTTAGTATATATTCCCGTCAGTGAAAGATTTACTATAATTTTCTGTTTTGTGCTTTTAAAGTATAGGAATTATCATTTTGTTTTCACTTTAGTTTCTCAGGGCCACACACTGTGAGCACCACACTTCCATGAGGGTTACAGATCACTAATTTAAAACTATCACTTACACATGACATTCTTTGAAATATCTTCTACATTTGCTGGACTGTGAGCTCCTTGAGATATGAGACTCTGCCTTATACATTTTGGCCTGGCAAATAAGAAATAATAAATGCTTATGAAATGAACAAATGCATAAACAAGTAGAAACTTGTCTATTTACCATATAGATCCTCAATATGATCTCACACAAAACAGTTTAACATAAATAAATCATAAAAATACCCAACATATATCAATATTATGTATTAACTATCAAGCATGTTACAATTAATTCTGTGTGTGTGTAACTTGCATATGTGGACATCTCCCTGTGAAATAACAGGACATACACATATATTGGTCTCTGTTCCTGGTTCTTTGAACAAGAGCACCTAAAACATTTATGACTTTCTAAGTGACAAGAGCACTAGGAACATCTCTTGTTCTAATCTGGCCACTGACCCTGGTTCTTGACACAGAGCTAACTTCCTAGTAATTTCCTGGGTGATAGAAGTTTTCTTTTGTTCTAATGAAATAACTCTTGGTGGGCTCCCGGATAGGATCTTGCCACTAGAAAGACATGCCATGAGTCTATGTAGATAATATGAGAACTGAATTGAATTGTAGGATACTGGTATCAGAGATATTGTCTGTGTGGAAGTAAACCCAGAAACTTGCTGTCAAAAATGTTGTAAGTGTGGTGGTACTGTAAGAAAAAGGGAAAACAGGAATTTTTCCTAGACATTACCCAACTAGTGACTATGTTCTTTTAGAACAGAGAACATGTCATGTTCATCTTTATAATTCACAAGCATGGGACCTGACACATAGTATGTATTCAATTCATTTTTCCCAAATAAATGGTTGATGGACCATATAGATAAATTTAAAGTGGGGATATAATTTATATTTAATTCATGAAGATTTCTTGTTCTGTTTCAAATAACATTTTTCTTCATAACCTTAGAAAGCCTGATACTACTGTTAAGACTAGTAGTTGATTTGAAAATTTATATTCAAAAGATAGTAATCGCTAAGGAAATGTTGAAAAACAAAAATAAAACTGGTGGCATCACGTTGCCTGATTTCAAGCTTTACTACAAAGCTGTGATCACCAACACAGCATGGTACTGGCATCAAAACAGATACATAGACCAATGGAAGAGAGTAGAGAGCCCAGATATGGGCCCTCAACTCTATGGTCAAATAATCTTCGACAAAGCAGGAAAAAATATACAGTGGAAAAAAGACAGTCTCTTCAATAAATGGTGCTGGGAAAATTGGACAGCTATATGTACAAGAATGAAACTCGACCATTCTCTTACACCGTACACAAAGATAAACTCGAAATGGATAAAGGACCTCAATGTGAGACAGGAATCCATCAGAACCCTAGAGGAGAACATAGGCAGTAACCTCTTTGATATCAGCCACAGCAACTTCTTTCAATATATGTCTCCAAAGGCAAAGGAAACAAAAGCGAAAATGAACTTTTGGGACTTCATCAAGATCAAAAGCTTCTGCACAGCAAAGGAGACAGTCAACAAAACAGAGAGGCAACCCACGGAATGGGAGAAGATATTTGCAAATGACAGTACAGACAAAAGGTTGATATCCAGGATCTATAAAGAACTTCTCAAACTCAACACACGCAACACAGATAATCATATCAAAAAATGGGCAGAAGATATGAACAGACACTTCTCCAATGAAGACATAAAATGGCTATCAGACACATGAAAAAATGTTCATCATCACTAGCCATCAGGGAGATTCAAATCAAAACCACATTGAGACACCACCTCACACCAGTTAGAATGGCCAAAATTAGCAAGACAGGAAACAACATGTGTTGGAGAGAATGTGGAGAAAGGGGAACCCTCTTACACTGTTGGTGGGAATGCAAGTTCATGTAGCCACTCTGGAGAACAGTGTGGAGATTCCTCAAGAATTTAAAAATAGAGCTTCCCTATGACCCTGCAATTGCACTTCTGGGTATTTACTCCAAAGATACAGATGTGGTGAAAAGAAGGGCCACCTGTACCCCAATGTTTATAGCAGCAATGGCCACCGTCACCAAACTGTGGAAAGAACCAAGATGCCCTTCAACGGACGAATGGATAAGGAAGATGAGGTCCATATACACTATAGAGTATTATGCCTCCATCAGAAAGGATGAATACCCAACTTTTGTAGCAACATGGATGGGACTGGAAGAGATTATGCTGAGTGAAATAAGTCAAGCAGAGAGAGTCAATTATCATATGGTTTCAATTATTTGCGGAGCATAACAAATAACACGGAGGACATGGGGAGATGAAGAGGAGAAGGGACTTGAAGGAAATTGTGGGGGAGATGAACCATGAAAGACTATGGACTCTGAAGAACAACCTGAGGGTTTTGAAGGGGTGGGGAGTGGGAGGTTGGGGGAGCCAGGTGGTGGGTATTATGGAGGGCACGCATTGCATGGAGCCCTGGGTGTGGTGTAAAGCTATGAATTCTGGTACGCTGAAAAGAAATGAAATTAAAAATAAATAAATAAATAAATAAATAAATACCGGTATCTATCTTAAAAAAAAAAAAATTCTTGTGTAAGCCATAGATGTGAAGGAAAGGGAACAAAGCAAATGTGGTATTTCTCCCACCCCTTAAAATCTTTTATTTCTCTTAGTTTAATATTCTCACCAATTTTTCAGATGTAGTAGAATTATGTGGGGTTGATGATACTTTAAAAATGCAAAATACAAAATGAAATATACAGCTAAGAGGCAAAAACAACTAGTAGTTATCCTATTATTTCATGAAAAGTATATGAACTAATAATTCAATTCCATGTGATAAAAAAAATGTGTGATCCTAATATGCATTAGCAGAAGCCAAAACTATTCTTTCTATATTTATGTCTGCTTATGTCTATTTACCTATAACTTCTAAGCACTTCCAACCATCTTGTGAACGTTCTATATTCTAATATTACTGTCATTTCATTGGTGAGCAAATTAAGACTAATCATATTGGGGCGCCTGGGTGCCTCAGTGGGTTAAAACTCTTCCTTCAGCTCAGGTCATGGTCTCAGGGTCCTGGAATTGAGCCCCACATTGTACTCTCTGCTCAGCAGGGAGCCTGCTTCCCCCTCTCTCTCTGCCTGCCTCTCTGCCTACTTGTTCTCTCTCTCTCTCTGTTAAATAAATAAATAAAATCTTAAAAGTAACTAAATAAAATCTTAAAAGTAATTGTGTTAAAGCAAATTGCTCAAGTCACACAGGTATAAAGTTCATTTTTTGCTAGATCATGCTGCCTCTGAATAGCTCATGAGCCTACACAATGTTTTCCTGTACAAAACCTACTCATTGCCTAAATCTCTCTGCTTTAATTCATGCTGTTTCTTCTGCTTAGTATGACATTCCTACTCCATCTTCATATGTCCAACCTGTATGTTTTTCAAAGAGGAGTCCATGTGCATTTTAACCTTAGAGATTTTCCAATAATTTTCACTATGTCCCTTAGTGTAGTAGGCAACATTCTAAATATGGAGACCCCAGATTCCTATCCCCTGGTTATTCAATCAAACATTAATCTACATCATTTTCTGAATGGATTTTACAGATGTAATTAAAATTTCAAGTAAATTGATTTTAAGATAAGAAGATTAATTCTGTGGGCCTGACCCATTCTGATAAACCCTTTAGAGGCAGATAATTTTCACAGAAAACAGATTCAAAGCACAAGGGAATTTGGTGTATCATTCCTGGCTCGAAGCTGGATGAAGCCCCCCAAAATGCTGACAGCATCTAGGGGCTGAGAGCAGTTTCCAGTTGATAAACAGCAAGGAAAAAGAGACCTCTGTCTTATAACCAGAAGGAGCTGAATTCATAGAACAACATAAATAAGATTGGAAGCAGATTCTTCCCTGGAGCCTCCAGGTAACAGCCCAAGCTAACTGACACCTTCATTTCTGCTTTGTAAGACCAAGAACAGAGAAGCCAAGTGAGTCTACCTGTACTTTTGACTTACAGTACTACTAGATAGTAAATTTGTGTTTTTTTAAGCCATTATATTTGCAGCATTTTGTTACACAGTAATACTATAGGTTGGTGTTTAATTCAAATTAACACCTGAGTTTATTACATTATTTACATAATATATGTGAAAATATTTAAATATTGATAATCTTGAATCTTTTTCTACAGCACTGTCTTAGCTCCTAAATATGGTTTAAGTTGTTTTATAGCACAGACCACACATTATAATGAAAAAAAAATTACAACCTTTACCTCTGAGATAAGCAGATCATTGACACTCCATAAATAATTGATAAAGTGAACATAATATGAACAGACTGTCCAACTCATCAGCCTTGGCTTTCATTCTTGAAATAGCATAAGAGAAGCTGCTGGGATTCTTAGCTCTTTGTCATGAAACTCTTTTTGTAAAGATGCAGGCAGTTTAATTTGAAAGGCCAAGTTTCAATAGCTAATATTCTCAATAGTAAGAAATGTATGTGCTTTGCTAAAGAATTAACATGTGCTAGTTTAACATAATGCTATAATTAAGGTTCACACGGATGCTGTAGATGTTATTATTGTGCTTGTTGCCAAGGCAACTGTATGTACTATGTTCAAAAAGGTCGACTTTTTTTCTTCTCCTAAGTGAGAAAGAAAGAAAAAGCTTACTTAAAACCTATTTAGAAAGGAACAACCTGGCATTTTTAAAAACTGGTATTTCACTTCATCTTGTCATAAGTCATTCCCCCAAAAAATGTCAAGTCTAAAAGCACCAGCTTTTTAAGCAATCCATTTATTTATTTTTCAAGGATCAGTTTTTTTTTTTAAGATTTTATTTATTTATTTGACAGACAGAAATTACAAGTAGGCAAGAGAGGCAGGCAGGGAGAGAGAGGAGGAAGCAGGCTCTCCGCGGAGCAGAGAGCCCGACATGGGGCTCAATTCCAGGACCCTGGGACCACGACCTGAGCCGAAAGCAGAGGCTTTAACCTACTGAGCCACCCAGGCACCCCAAGGATCACTTTTTTGTGTGAGCTTTAGGACTCCAATTTTATTCCTTTACCTCATCCTTCACACTAGAGCAAACACCACATTCATACACATACCCATCTGAATATACAATAGGCATTTCCATATTATGTCATTGTTGTTACACAGTCATATTCTAAGAATGAACTTTCTATATTCCAGTGACTATATTTACTACTTTCAATAAATCAAATAAAGCACTGTTTGGAAATTTGGGCATTTTTTCACATTGCTATAGTTATCTTGAGTCATTGACAAATAATGTGCTTTATTCCCATTATCAAACACTTAAGCAAAGAATGTATTAAGGAGAAGGCAACAGTCTTGTATAAGGATAAATCACGCATGACTCAACTACTATAATTGCTCTAGGGGGAAAATATGCATTCAGATAAAAGGAGTTTGGTAGGTATAATCTATTTAGATTTCCCCAAAAAACTTTAGACTAGATTCTACATCTTCAAAGACTCTTGAAAAATAAAGTGAAACAAACAATAAAGAAAAGCATACCACTATGGAAAAATCATCAAACCACAAAGGAAGAGAGCAAGAGAAGAAGAAAGGAACAAAATAATTACAAAATAGCAGATGACAATGAATACAATGACAGTAAATTCATAAACAAAAACAACAACAAACAAACAACCTTCATCCCCAAATAGAAAATTGGGTTTGGTTTAAGAAACAAATAGGCATTTCTAAAATAGAAAAACAGCAGGGTTCCCTTGGATCTGGGTAGTTAACATTTTACAAATGATCCTGAGGTAGGGCATAGTAAAGTCTTCAAGCAGGCAGATATCTTCAAGCACTTTTGGGCAGTTAAATGGTCAAGGAATGTAGGAAGACCTAGGAAGCGGTTGTGGATGTGCAAAGTGGCAATGTGGGAATATGTTTAGGGAAATAGTATCTAAATTGTACACAAAGAAAACTCAATAAAGCATCTTGGAGTCAACAGAAACCATTTACCAGAGACATCTGCTCAGTGTACTGTGGAGGGGAGAAAGGGGGGGGAGGAGGAGGAGGAGGGGGAGGAGGCAGAGGAGAAGAGAAAGAGAAGGAGGAGGAAGAGGAGGAGGAAAATGAAAAGAGGAAGAAGGAGAAGAAGGAAAGGCAAAAAAATAATAATAATTGGTATATTTCATTAGAAGAGGAATGAGATAAAAAGTGGCAAACATTCTTCCTTTGGAGATTATTGTTGCAATTCTGATCAGTAAACTAAAGCTTGTAAGCAAAGGAATAAAAGAAACAGATCAAGAACATGGGCAGATTGTTTCCAAAAATGAAGATTGATGGGAGATAATGACAAGATGAGGACATAATTTACTTTTTTAAATTTTAATTTAATGAATCCCTGAATACCAGAATTAAACAGATAAAATTTGAGGAAAATTCAACAACAACAAAAAAAAAAACACTGAAGACCTACATCCTGCAGTAAAGAATAGATCTACAGAAATTCTTACTGACAGATTTTTTGTTATTTCATCTCTTTCTCAAGTAATAGACTTTTATTTCTAACTACTTACTTGCTACCTCTGTTTGATTCTTACACAGACACATTAAAGTTAACATCTATAAAACCAAATCCTTTTCTGCCCCCGTGCTTGCTTTTCTCCCCTTGTGTGCCCTTCTTACTGAGTTACATCTCATGGTTCTTTTCAGTACCTTCTTTTCCCAAAAACCCCTCTGCTTTTGGTACAGGCAAGCATTTTCAAATCCTGAATGTTTGATAGCTGAAATATTCCCCAAATCTAAGCCTACTTCTCCATTCTTATTGCCACCACCTTGGCCCAACCCCTAATCATAGTTTGCCTGGAATATGTTAGGAACTTCCTAAACTGTTCTAATCTGTTCTACTCTTTCATTTCTCCTCTTTCCAAATCAGTCGGCATCTAGTTTTGAGACTTATCTTCAAAATTCATGTTTGGTCATGTGATTCTCTTACAAAATAATTTTCAAAGGCCTGCTACTACACATAGAATAACTTCCAAACTACTTACTCTGCCATTTAAGCTCTAACAATCTGGTCCCAATCACTTCATCTCTTATCTAACCCCTGTTTTCCATTCCAGGGTCCCTAAGCTCCAGGTACAGACTACTTGCAATTTCCAGCATATTCCATGAACTTACATGTTCAATTTTCTATTATAGCTTCTACCCCTACTTATTATAGTTAATTGTTCCTCAAAAGCTTATGTGTGCCCTGAGAGCGAATATCTTGTTATATAGTTATAAAGGGAAAAAAAGTAACTACATAAATATTGAATGAATGAATGAATGATTGAACAAATGATCAGAGACCATGTATGTTTGAAATATGAATAGTTTTCATATTTTTTGATAAGTTCATAAGTGACAGAGCCATAAAAGGACCAAAGATAATATCTTATTAAAAAAATAAGATGTATTACTAGTCCAATAGAAGGTGTACCCTTACTATGTTATAGAAGCAGTGAAAGAATCTGTATCAGTTTGTACTGGTTCATAGCAGTAATTTAAAAATGCAAATTTCTTTGAAGTTTCTAGGTTCATGCATTTTTTTTTACATAAAATGATTATTAAAGCTATTTCTGATGCTTGTTTGGATGGATGCCTGATTTGAAGTGTCATACAGTTTCTGGTCATTTTCTACGCTCCTAACACAGATTGCCATCAGCCATAAAACTGTATGTTCTTCCTTGAAGAACACAAATAGAAAGTGATCTGTCAAATATTACAAATGGAAATACCTAGTTTGGAATTACACAGGGCAGTTCAAGTTGGGAAGTAGATTCCCAAACCTTAAAGCATTTGCAGACATTCACAGAGGTAGTGACAACACAACCACAAAAATAAGCCTGAGTTTACAAAAATCCATTTGATACTTACAGTAAAGGTGCTGAAGTTTCATTTAGAGAAATTGCAAATAACTCTCCTTTATTCAAATGTAATTAGGCAGTGATCACAAAATCTGATATTTTGGATTTGTGTATTTTGTAAATAAAGAACACCTTTATATGCTAATTACCTAGTTCTATTCCTGTGTGTCTGTCCCACCCACCAGTAAGCTTTACTTTCTATATTTATGCTGTTTTCTAAGACACAGACTCCAGTGCATAATAGACACATAAGACTCCAGTATATGCCTCTATGGAATCAGATTCTTGCAGAAAAGTTTTCCTTCTTTCTGTTCCTTTTCTTTAAAACAATTATTTGTTTTATTTTTCATTGCAGAAGTAACAGCTTTTCATCAGCAAGGGATATGCCACTTCAGGAATATAGTACTTTTCATATAGCATTCCATATAATATTGCTTTGCTGCTGCTCTGTTTTTACTACATAAATTCAGCCCACATCCACTGAAGAGAAGGTGTGGAAAAACCACGCATTTGTCAGTAGAGTCTTGGCATTTGAATTTTAGACATCCCTCAAGTTTGCAAGGCAACATGCTGTCAAATGTGTGAAGCTCAGTACATCTAATAAAAAGAGTTCAAGAGCTGACTGCTGAATCTAATCTAAGTGCCAGTTTCCAAAGACTTTTCATACCCGGGCTTTGCTGACGGGCTCTCATCTATAGTTCATCTGTCCTTTTCAATGTATGTACAGTAGCAGTTGGGGCTGTGAAATTTCCCTTCTCCAAGAAAGTTATTGATTGCTCAGGAGTTATTGTCAGCATTTTAAAATAAAACATGCTTTACTTTTATCATCAGAGGGAGAAGTATATTGTATATTGTAATTTACCGTTGTTAACTCTAGATCTGCAGGTTTGTTGCTTCAGTGATTTAGTGGATTCTCTATAGATAGTTTGTTACATCTCTAATTTGAACATATATTTGCAGTTTGCATTTAATGTTATGCAGTTTTCAGCAAGATATGAAGATTCTGGCACTACAAAGCTGAAAATTGAAGGGATTGTGTGGCTCTGAGGACTGGTCATGAGGTAACCGAGCTAGTTGGAAAATCAAATTCAGAAACACATCAACACAAAGGTCATAGTGAGAAAGGATAGCTGGGTAGAAATCTCTCAGATAATACCAGGGGCAAAAGCAAACTTGCAAACAACTTAACAAAATACCCTTCACCAACTTAGTTCTTATATGTTAATTACATGTTGACAGCCAGGTAAAATTCCATTTTTTCTTTAATCCTTAGAGTGACCTCCTTAGTGCTGTCAATACACGGCTGTTTCAGGAGGATGTTACCTGTCTGGGATTCTAGAGAAATGCATTTTTCAAGTGGTGATCTGCTAAGGTGAGAAGTCACTATTGGAAAAGATGATATTTAGGAATTCTAATGGGGCACCTGGGTGGCTCAGTTGGTTAAGAACAATACTCTTGATTTTGGCTCAAGTCATGATCTCAGGGTTGTTAGATCAAGCTCCAGGTTGGCTCCATGTTGGGTGTGGAACCTGCTTAAGTTTCTGTCTCTCTTTTTATCTGCCCCCTAACCGTCCTCTCTCTCTGAAATAATAATAATAATAATAATAATAATAATAACAATAATAATAATAATAAGAAGAAGAAGAAGAAGAAGAAGAAGAAGAAGAAATTCACAATGGGAAAAATTAAATTCCCTTAAAAATATTTGAATAGCAGGAGAGATATTAAATGGGTAAATTAAAGAAAGGGAGATAAATATACTAAAAATATAAAAGCAAGGTGAAATCAGACATTTGTGAATGTAAACTAAAAATCTCAGAGTTTGGAGATATCCTTTTCTGTCTTATCACTTGTTTTGCCTATCTCTTTACCTGATGGTTTGGGATGTGCCATTCAAATAGCAGAGCATTTTATTTCCTTTTATTTGAAATTATTATAATATTTTCAAATAAACTATTTGCAGCCTCACAGTCTAATAGACTTTCTGTTACCAAGGCTGTGCAGGGACTTAATTCCTTCTTCTCCATCTCTGTCTCATTTCTCTCATCCAACTCCATATGTCAGGCAATCTTAGACATCCATTAACCACAAAACATATCTTACCCAAATGTGAATTGTGTCAAGGCATGGTACATTACTCATTTTGAAAAGCTACTGTAAAATGTACAAAACCTGATTTTGTTGCCACCCAGATTATTATAAATAAATAATTAAATGCTGAGACTAGGGGATAAATGTGCCTTTTGAGGGAAGAAACACCTGTGCCAGATAGGCTATGAGTCACACCAGGATGAGACAATAGCAAGATATTTGCCTGTTGGGAGTTTGCATTATTTGTGTTTTCTGATATTTTCAATAAACTGCATCCCACTTCTAATTATTTCTGAGGAATGAAATGAATGAATTTTTGAAATCCCTCCAGCGTTTAAAATCAAACCTGATTTATGAAGCTATTTGTTCAAAATATCTTCTTCAACTCATGTAGCCTTAAAATACTCCAATTCCAAACCACAGAAGATTCAAATAGAACTGTCAAATCTCACTTATTCTTTCTTACCAATACCTATTCTACTACTCTGTATGCTCTGCAAGCACGGCCTTTGAAGCCAATAAATTAATATTTGAGATGTTTAGCAGTCTGCTCTGTTGCAGCTCTTGTATCTTTGAGGATACAATATACAGTAAGATTTTATATGGGGAATAAACAATCTTTGCAGTAGATGATTTCAAAGCTTGAGTGCTTTAGCCCTTCACTGAATGCAGTAAATTTGAGATAGATTGTAAGCCCATTCATACTTTGGCTTTTAGAATGCTTAACAACTTTCAGCAACTACAAATCATTATACAAATATAATAGAATCATAGTTTATGCAATAAAATTCTGATCATTTTCAGTAAAAAAATAAAATGTATATCTATGTGGGTTAATCATAAATATGTATCCACCAACTATTTTTTCACCTAATGTAACACCCCAAATTTTACTGTATTAATTCATTTTGTACTTAGAATGATCATGGCTTAATACAGACTGATTGAAACATCATACAGTCCACTTCAAAAGATTCATTGGCTTCCTTAAAAGCTTTTATTGCATCATCCTACGAGGTGTATTAAAAATAAAAAGTGGGTTTAGAGTAACTATAAATCAGCCATTTAATAAGATATGAAAATCCTACATAGAGAGTTAGTGATATCAAAATATTTTTCTGAACATTAAAAAGAAAAGGTTTCTAATTAAGTTTATAATGAAATGAACTGCTGGAGAGAATAAGAGCATGGGACTTACTGGGCCAAATTTGTTTAAAGGCATCTTAACCTTCATTTGCCTGCTGCATCACTATTCTGTATTAATGTAGCAGATGAAACCTGTAAGCAAACATTAGAAAACACATTTTATAAGATGAATTATCTTCATTTCTAGGCCAATTCAATAATTAATTTAGAAATCTACTACAAACTTAATAGCACTATGCTTTTGTTTAAATCCATAACGGAAGATATTCCATTCTTACATGCTCCTTTATATGTCATAGTTTCTGCTGTTGAACTTTACATAATCTAAAATTAAGCTGTGGTGCATAAACAATGAACTCTGGAACAGAAAAGAAATTAAAAACATAAAGAAAAAAAGAAAAAAGAAAAAAAAATTAAACACTTTTTGGTTGATTGATTTATATTGAATAATACTTTTGGTTACTTTGCTTGAATTTAGCAACAGGGTAAAATTTGCATGTATGAAGATAAGACAATAGGAATTCTGCTCTTGCTAAAAAAACGTTTTTAGGGGACACCTGGGTGGCTCAGTTGGTTGAGTGGCTGCCTTCGGCTCAGGTCATGATCCCAGCGTCCTGGGATCGAGTCCCACATCGGGCTCCTTGCTCGGCAGGGAGCCTGCTTCTCCCTCTGCCTCTTCCTGCCACTCTGTCTGCCTGTGCTCTCTCTCTCTCTCCCTCTCTCTCTGACAAATACATTTTAAAAAATGTTTTTAGGGGCGACTGGGTGGCTCAGTGGGTTAAGCCTCAGCCTTCAGCTCAGGTCATGGTCTCAGGGTCCTGTGATCAAGATCCTTGTCAGGCTCTGCTCAGCAGGGGGCCTGCTTTCCCCTCTATCTCTGCCTGCCTCTCTGCCTAGTTGTGCTATCTCTCTGTGTCAAATAAATAAATAAAATATTTTAAAAATGTTTGTAGTTGGTGTTTTTCAGTCAATGATACTGCACTGATTGCTGGGGTTATAAAACATGTTCTTCATTTTTGTGCATATTTTGTTCATATGCACAAAAATGGTCATATTTAAAAGAGTCTTGATGCAAGGTCCTGGCAGAAAGGATTCATGAAGATTTACTCTTCTCTGTTGTATTCATTTACTTTTGTAAATGAAATAAATGTATCCCCAGTCTATCTTCACTAATTTTAATTTGACTCACACTTGATAACTTTTCTGCAAATGCTGCAACATTCCATTAGAATAGTCCAAAATATTAGGCTTTTTACATAAATGTTATTCCTCTTTTATGGGCCATCTTGCAAAGCATTTTATAATTCAAAGTTTAGTGTTTCAGTTACATATTTATATTTTATCAGCGTTTTCTACTTTTGTAAATTGTGTAACTACTTAGCCCTACTATATCACTGTGCCCAGAACATAATACTTCATCAAACCTTAATCCTAAAGTTTGTGGAATGCATGAATTTGGCTATTTATTGTGGGTTGCTTTTGAGAGAAAGAATATGTTCTGGGCTTTTTTTTTTTCCTTTGGCAGTCACAAAATTAAACTACTCTCACCTTCACCATGACCTCTCATTTCACTTGATTGATTGATTTGCTGTTTAATGTTACTGGATTTAGAGACCATAAGGTTATAAATTGGGACAGCTCAAATCTGTGCACAACAAAAGCACTGGATTTTTCAGATTTGGAGAGGGATTGCAGGGAGGTTTTTGCCACTTAGACCTTCTTAAAATCAAACTGGTTATTTATGTGCAATCTCATATTTGTTTTATGTTCTTGGTTCATCATTTATTTTGGGCACATTGAAATTCTTTGTACAGGTATGATATATAATTTAGCATATTAAATGCATAGCTAAAGATTTAATATGTCAAAGTTTTTAAACAGTGGGATGGATATACAAATATACAGCCTAAATGTATTCCATTTAATCTAATTATGTTTCATGGAAGTTTCATAATTTGAGATTTCAAAATTGGTAATTGAAATAATCAAAGTCAATTTTAAGATCACAATGAAGAATGACTATTAAAGTTTATGTGACAGATTATTTACAATTATTTCATCTATTTCTATTCAAATTTGTGTATGTATGGGAAGATCCCTATGGCAAGACTATAACAGCTGAGCGAGAAAATAATTATCCTGTCTGTCAGGACTGAGGTGATGTTTCTAGGAAGCATGACAGTGTCATCCACCTCAAGAGGGTGATCAGACATCAGCATATCCCATGAAGTAGAAGGAAAATTTAAGTATTAATCTCTAGAAATGTGTCTTATTATATATCCAGAGGTCCCAAGTTTGTATTGACATGTTGAAGTAAACAGTATTCACATTCTAGGCTTGACATTGTTTCCAAGTGTTGCTATCTACTTTTTGAACTGTTACAGCTTCCTTTCTTTTTTCCTCCCACTTTCCCTCCCTCCTTTCTTTCCACTGTTTCTTCTTCATTTCTCCTTTTCTTTTCCTCCCTTTCCTCCTGCTTTCTCTTCTTCCTAATGGTCAAAGCCCCCTTATGATTGAAAACATGGAATCTTAGTTCTTTAAAAAGAAAAAGAAAGAAAGAAAGAAAGAAAGAAAGAAAGAAAGAAAGAAAGAAAGAAAGAACAAGACCTTAGCAAGTGGGAAGAAGAATTCTTATGATTGAAGAATCTGTAACAGATAAATCCAGTAAAGTGAGAAATGGTCTATCCTTTTTTTCCCCAGTACCATCTTAGATCCAACAAGAGAGATTCTGCTGAATAGATTCTTAGAGTAGTCTCCATGACCCCACTTACTGGTATCTACACCCATGTGTAACCCATCTCTTTGAGTATGGGCAGGATTGTGACTTGCTTCTATTGAATAGAATATGACAAAGGTAATAGGATGTATGTGATTACATGCACATGATTATATAAGATTGTAGCACCCATCTTCCTGGAGTTTCTCCTTCATTGGCTTTGAGAAAATAAATGGACATGTTGGGGAACACAACATGACAAGAAACTATAAATGACTTCTAGGAGTTAAGGATGACTTCCTTCTGACAGCCTACAAAAAAGGGCTTACAGCCAACAGCCAGCAAGAAAATGAGGCCCTCACTCCTACAAACCACAAAAAACTGAATCCCATCAAAAATTGAACTTGGAAGTAGATCCTTTCCCAGTTAACTCCCATATGAAACTGAAACCCCACGTGACACTTTGAATGAAGCCTTGTGAGACCTTGAGGCAGAGAACACTGCTGAATTGTACCTGGGCTCATGGATCATAAAAAATGGTGAGATTTTTAAAAATGTGTTATTTTAAGCTGTTAAATTCATGGTAATATTATGCAGTAATAGGTAAATAATGCAGACTCTTTCCCTGGGCCCCACACACAAAAGACATATATATACAAACACACGTACTCAACTATATTACAGAACATGTGTGTGCTCTGTCACTCAGGTTCTGGTGCTCTGTTCTGGCATAACAAGACCTATAAGTCTTAACTTCTGCTCACATGACTAACTGTTCAGGCTCTAAGGAATTACTCCACATCTCTTTCTTAATGTACTTCAAATAAAAGGCAATTGCATCGGGATCCCATAAGGATTTTTTTGGGTTACCAAAATCAGAGAAGAGCACTAATTCAGGGTATGGGGAAGATTTAAACAGAAGTGTTTAAGAGAAAAAACAAAACAATTAATTGTCCAATCCTTATTCCTAGATAGCATGAATACAGTAGATATTGCTTAATGAAGTATTATTTCCCAGTAGTTCCCAAGAGTGCTAAATATCCATTTTCTTACTTCTTGTGATATCTTGATTCATGTTGTCAGAGGTACTCACAAATTAATATAGTATTCATAAAAGTTGCATCTAAGAGCTGAGGACTATATTGTAATGCTAATTAATTCACATTATCCGTAAATTTGTAAGTAAGCAGTTCTGTACATGATGTGTTATATTGAAAACTATGTAAATATTAATCACTAGAATTGGTGCTGCATCTAAAAAGCCATCACCACAACCAAATTTACCAAGATTTTCTCCTATGGTATCTTCTAGGAATGTTATAGTTTTGAGTGTTACATTTTAGGGTTATGATTCATTTTAAGTCAATTTGTGTGAAAGGTTTAAGATCTGAATCTAGATTCATTTTTAGCATGTGAATATCTAGTTGTTCCAGCACAATTTGTTGAAGATTATCCTTTCTTCACTGAATTGTCTTTGCTCCTTTGTCAAAGATCAGTTGACAGTGTTTGCATGGACCTGTACACAAATCTAAACCAACTGTTGTTGCATTTATATGTGTATAATATTTTTAAAGTTGTGACTATCCTATTATTGACATGAATGTTAAGCCACCTATCTCTTCCTCAAGTGAATGTGGAGGATTCCATTTACTTTAGAGAGTATATAAAAAAGATATGCAACCTGGAAAAGTTAAAATAATTTCATCATAACAAGTATTCAGCACAAAATTGAAGCAACATTTTACCTTTGCAGCTAAAGATGAGGCAACTAGTCAGCTATATGCGATATACAATCATTCACCTTATTTTCCCAGGCAAAAACAAAGACCTTTGAAAATAAAGTGATTGTTTAGAGTGGTGTGATATTTACCCTAATGAGATATGAGACCAACTATCGAAATGTTAATGCTATTAAATTTTTTTCATATAAATATATAATTAAATCAATAAACTGTAATTATTGAGGTTAGAGAGTTCACTTCTATTTCTGACCATGATCGCCATCATACCCCTATCTTCTGAGAATAAACAAGAGCTAATGTAAATGAACAAAAGGAGAAATGATAAAAGAGGATGCAACTTAACAGAGATCTGCTAATTTCTCATGATTTGGGGTTATATTTCATTTAAATAAGGTTTTGTTCTCACAAACTTATAGCACACACTATTTTTTTGCTGTGGTTGCAAAATATTGCCTTAAAAACTCAGTGAAATTATTTGAAAACCGATCCCTTTTTTTTCCGCACATCATTCACAAACTCTCTAGTTAAAGGATAACAGGAGACAGTGGGTTGACATTTATCAGAAACTATGTGCATAGTTATGCTTTTTACACCCTCTCTCCTTTCTCTGCAATTCTTACAGTTTACCTGTAAAAGTTGAGGGTTGGTGAACTTAGAAATGTCATCGTGTCTCTCTGGTTTAATGACAAAAACTACACTAAATGCTAGAGCAAAGCTTGTCAGGCCAGTTTGGCATGCACAATGAAGGACTGTAACACTTTTCATTAAAGGTTTCAGAACAAGTTTACTTGTTCATTTTGGCTCACTGCATCCCCTTTCCATAGGTAAAAATATTGTATATCTTCGTTTCATTTCATAGCATATATTTTTTTTCTCTGTCATTTACAGAGCCAAATATTTTGGTGCTATTGGGAAGAAAGTCTGGCTTCACCACAGCTTACAAGAAGCACTCACTGGTAAATGCTCAGTGCCTAATTCCTTGTATTCAAATGAAGTGTATAATAATAATGGACTAATGAGGCAAACACAAAAGGAAGTAGTTAAGATGAGCTACCACTGCATGCAATTCTATATTCCTGACCTGAGGGGAAAGTGAACAACTCATTTCAAGGAGTTAAGCTTCTAGGAAAGATAAAAGCAACACCACATAAGAAGTACTTAGATGACTTTCACATACATTGGGATCTGTTGGATCCCAATTTAATCCATTGTGCCAGATGTTTATCCTCATAAGGGTTTTATAACCTCAAAAGAAAATTTTTAAAATTTAATACTAACATAGAGGAAATACTTGAAGTTAATATGAAAGAGTCTTAACCCCAGAATGAAAAACAAAAAAAAAATTCTTGCATATACAAGGCTTCTTGATATTCTTGTTTCTAAAACAATAATATTGTAAGTAAACTTGGCCTATTGCAATTCAACCTTAGGAGTCTTTTCAATGTAGATATCTCCCATCCCTAAGTGGTCCATGCTCTTTATGGGAGAAGAGCTTTGTATTATATTTAGCATTTTGTTGCCATGGGTTTGGGACATACTGTAATTAAGCACCTGTGCAGTTGAATTGCGTTTGCAAACTTTCAACCTATTCTTATAGCACAGGTGAGAAGAAACATCCTGCTGATGGTGGTTTCACATACTCTAGGTCAGTAATTTGTCCATATTATACAACATTCTTTTTATTTTGAACTGGAAAGTACATTAGAGTTTGTTAATGCCCCAGTTACCCTAGGTTACCATGCTGAATATGACTTGTTTTAAACTCCAGTAACTGGGACTAATTTTTGTGCTGTACTGTCTGAGGTCATTCAGTCCTTTAATTAATAATCAACTATGAATGGAGGCTACGGTTCTCTAGGGTGTAGCTGTGATTTAGCTCATCAAGGGGAAGTTTTCATTTTTCTTGATTCCTTTTTTGTAATTGCCAAAACACATACTTTTGTTACAAGAAAATACAGAGAATTGCTATGGACTTTTTATTCTTTTTCAAGTTTTATTTAAATTACAATTATTTAACATACAGGTAATGTTGGTTTCAGGTGTAGAATTTAGTGATTCATCACTTACATATAGCACCCAGTAAGCATCACAAGGGGCCTCCTTAATCCTTGTCCCCTATTTAACCCATCCCCCCATCTCCCCTCTGATAACCATCAGTTTGTTCCCTATAGTTAAGAGTCTGCTTTTTGGTTTGCCTTCCTCGATCTCTCTTCTTCTCCCTCTTTGTCCCCCTTTGCTCATTTGTTTTGTTTCTTAAATATCACATGAGTAAAATCATATGGCATTTGTCTTCTCTTACCTATTTACCTTAGCATTCTACATTCTAGCTCCACCCATGTTGTTGCAACTGGCAAGATTTCATTATTTTCTATTGCTAAATGGTATATACAGATACACACACAACATCTTCTTTATTCTCTCACCTTTTGATGGACACTTGGGCTGTTTCCATAGCTTGGCTATTCTAAATAATGCTACAATAAACATTGTTTGACACATCCCTTCGAATTAATGTTTCTGTGTTTTGTGGGCAAATACCAAGTAGTGTGATTACTGGACTGCAAGGTAGTTCTATTTTTAACTTTCTGAGGAATCTTCATACTGTTCTCTATAGTGGCTGCATCAGTTTGTATTCCCACCAACAGCACAGGAATTTTCCATTTTTCCCATATCCTTGCCAACACCTGTTGTTTCTGGTGTTTTTTTGTTTTAGACGTTCTGAAAGGTGTGGGGTGATATCTCATTGTAGTTTTGAGTTGCACTTCACTGATGATTCATAATGTTGAGCATCTTTTCATATGACTGTTGGTCATTTGTATGTTTTCTTGGGAGAAATGCCTATTCATTTCTTCTACCCATTTTTAAATTGGATGATTCGCTTTTTGGATGTTGAGTCATATCAGTTCTTTATATATCTTGGATATTACCCCTTTAACAGATAAGTTATTTGCAAATATCTTTTACCATTCAATAAGTTGTCTTTTCTTTTTGTAGATTATTTTCTTCACTGTACAGAAGGGTTTTTTGTTTGTTTGTTTTTGTTTTGATGTGGTTGCAATAGTTTGTGTTTCTTTTTTTTTTATTAATTTCATTTCTTTTCAGCATAACAGAATTCATAGTTTTACAACACACCCAGTGCTCCATGCAATGCATGCCCTCCATAATACCCACCACCTGGCTCTCCCAACCTCCCACGCCCTGCCCCTTCAAAACCCTCAGGTGGTTTTTCAGAGTCCATAGTCTCTCATGGTTCATCTCCCCCCCAATTTCCCTCAACTCCCTTCTCCTCTCCATCTCCCCATGTCCTCCGTGTTATTTGTTATGCTCCGCAAATAAGTGAAACCATATGATAAGTGACTCTCTCTGCTTGACTTATTTCACTCAGCATAATCTCTTCCAGTCCCATCCATGTTGCTACAAAAGCTGGGTATTCATCCTTTCTGATGGAGGCATAATACTCCATAGTGTATATGGACCACATCTTCTTTATCCATTCATCCGTGGAAGGGCATCTTGGTTCTTTCCAGTTTGGTGACCGTGGCCATTGCTGCTATAAACATTGGGGTACAGATGGCCCTTCTTTTCACCACATCTTTATCTTTGGGGTAAATACCCAGTAGTGCAATTGCAGGGTCATAGGGAAGCTCTATTTTTAACTTCTTGAGGAATCTCCACACTGTTCTCCAGAGTGGCTGCACCAACTTGCATTCCCACCAATAGTGTAAGAGGGTTCGCCTTTCTCCACATCCTCTCCAACACACGTTGTTTCCTGTCTTGCTGATTTTGGCCATTCTAACTGGTGTGAGGTGGTATCTCAATGTGGTTTTAATTTGAATCTCCCTAATGGCTAGTGATGATGAACATTTTTTCATGTGTCTGATAGCCATTTGTATGTCTTCATTGGAGAAGTGTCTGTTCATATCTTCTGCCCAT
>PISX010023839.1:0-29037 GCA_004024625.1 Mellivora capensis
CCTCAAACCTATGGAATTTAAATGGCCCATGGGGTAAAGTGGAAACCATGATGTGAATTAGAAACTATTTTGAAATGACTATTAATGGAAATAAAGCCTATCAACATATATTGAATATAATGCATATAAATTTGGTGATAAATTTAAAGTGATGGTGGATGAACATTTATAGTTTTAAATGTATATTTTTAATTTTAATTTTTTTTTAGATTTTTATGTATTTATTTGACAGACAGAGATCATAAGTAAGCAGAGAGGCAGGCGGAGAGAGAGCGGGGAGACAGGGTCACTGCTGAGCAGAGAGCCTGATGCTGGGCTCGATCCCAGGACCCTGGGATCATGACCTGAGCCAAAGGCAGAGGCTTAACCCACTGAGCCACCCAGGCACCCCTAAATGTATATTTTAGAAAGAAGAATGGTTTAATATGAATAAGACAAACTTCCATTCTTAGAAGCTATAAAAAGAACAAATTACACCCAAAGTACAAAAAGGAACACAGAGCAAAAATCAGTAAGATAGGAAACAAACAAATAATAGGAAAAAAAAATCCCAAACTTGGTTATTTTAAAAGTTAATAAAATAATAAGCTCAAAGAATGAATGAAGAATCTAGAGAAAAATCACAAAATTATCAATACTGAGAATGAAAAAAAGGGTTTTGTAGAGATTCTAAACAGTTCAAAGGAGGATAAGGGAGATGTATTGTGAACAACTTTGGCCAATATATCTAACAACTTAGAAGAAATGGATAAAATTCATCAGAAACAGAACTTTTCTAACACAAAGAGAAAGAGAATATCTGAATATATGTATTTTTTAAAAATCTGATTTCATAATTTAAAAAGTCTCTCACAAATAAAATTCTAAGTCCAAATCACTCCATTTCTAAATTCCAAGAAACATGAGAAGAAGAAATGTTCACAGCATTACACTAACTCTTTCAAAGACTAGAGGAAGGAATAACATTTCCCAGTTTCTTTTATGAGGCCAGCATAAATCTGGTACAAAAACTGACAAGCTTCTTACAATGAAAGAGAATTACAGACATATATTTCTAATGACTATGGATACAAAAATGTGAAACAAAATGCAGGCAAATCAATCCAGCAAAATGTAAAAAGTTAGTACATCAAATAATATGTACCCCAGCATACAATTTGTTTCAACACCAGAACATCAATAATTTTAATTCGCTAAATTAACAGAAAATGAAGAAAGCTATATGATCACCTCAATTTACATAACAAAACCTTTTTTGAAAAATAGAAAGAGTTGGAGAGAGCAAGGGGGGATGTAGGGGAGGGGGATGGGGGAAGAGTGGAAGGAAAGTAGGCTCCACACTCAGTGCGGAGTCCATCGTGAGGCTTAATATTACGACCCTGGGATCATGACCCGAGCTGAAAGTGAGAGTTGGACACTCAACTGACTGAGCCACCCAGGTACCCCTATAACAAAAACTTTAGATAAAATTCACATTTGCAGTAAGACACATATGAAAATCCCAGCAAACTTGGGGGAGTAAATTTCTGAATAGGAATGTGTATGTACAAAAAAATCCACTGCATGTAAGCTCTAGTATAGAGGATACTTGTAAACCATGGTATCCAACAACAACAAAAATCATATCTGGAATGTGTTAATAGGCTCAAAATATAATAAGAAAGGAACAAGGCCACACAACTGAAAAATAGACCAACATCTTAAACAAGCATTTACCAAATAAAGACCAATAAACATATACAATTGTGCTAAAGTTTATTAATAACTGTGAAAATGCAAATTAATGAATATAATGGATTAAAAACAAACAACCCCCCCAAGTCTAGGTATTGATATGAATTGGAATTCTCATACATTTCTGGTGAAAACATAAATTAGTACAACAATCTTGGAAAACTTGGAGGTATCTATAAAACCTATCCTGTGATTCAGCAGCTTTACTCTAAAGATATACATAAAGGAAATCACTACATACATTCACCAAAGAAATAAAATAGCCAAATACTATTTTTAATAGCCACCACCATAAATAAACATTAATCAACAATAAAATGTAAAAACGGTGTTAAATTCATTTAATGGGCGATAAACACCTATGAGGAAAAACTATAAAGTTATCACTTCACAGTATGGATGGATGGATGGATGTAAAAGAGTACATGGTGATTAGTTCCATTTATGTAAAGTTCAAAAACCAACAAAACTATGATGGTAGCGATAATGATCGTCATGGGGCACTCTGTGGGTTTTGGTGGTTCTACGTTTTATTTCTTGATCTGAATCTAGGTGTTACACTGGTTTGTTCACTTGAATATTAACCGAATTGTTAGCCTATGGTTTGTAGAATATATCTATATAGACATATAGATATCTTCAATGAAAAGTTCTGTAAGAAGTGCGTATGAATCTTCCTGCTCATTAACTGTTTCTTCAGCCCTGTGTTATGGAAGTGATTCTGCTCTTCTGTTAGTCCCCAAAGCGGCGTCAAACTGATTCGAAGTCTTCTGCAGAGACTTAGGGGCCAAGACAGCCTATGTTCAACAGTGCACAGCACCCACTCTCTCGACCCACCTCTGCTCTCACAGCCGACTGACTCTTGCTGGGTGCGTGGCCAGGAGGGCTCTCCTCGCGCTCCCAACTGCCCTCTAGCCAAGCCAACTGCCATTATTCAGGCTGGCATCCGTACTTGAAGCCATGTTGTGTTTACTACTTCTCATCGGGCTCATCGGGGTCCAGACAGACAATAGTAAGTACAAAAACCTTTCTTCTGACATTTTGGGAATGTCAGCTCTCCTCTCCATTTTTTTCTGAGATGCCAGGTATCCCTGGGAAAGTGCTTACTTGTAGGGGCTCCGACTTTGTAAGCCAGACCCCACCACCGCATCACCTCCCCCAACCAAAATCCACATTGGATGTGAGGGGGCTTTCCCACTCGTCTTGGTACCATATGAAAGATGAGAGGTGCCATAGTTTAAGTGAATGTATCAAGGTTAGAATTTCATTTATTGCTCTGAATTCTTGACCTGTAGACAATGTAGTTGGAAAAGTCCTGACTTTATTTGTACTGAATTTCTCTTTAAAGTCTTGTAATTCTAGGAAGAAGTGGGAATTGAGTGTATTTGAAAAGACAGTTTAAAAAAAGGTAGCAGATGAAAGATTACAGATTTAGATGAGGAAATAATGGAGGAAGCTATGGGGTGATGGTGTTACTCTAATAAAACATTTGTACCTTGCAGATTCTGAAAGACTACGTGTGCAAATTACAATACCAGAGAAAATACTGTCAATATTAAGTGGAGGAGTTGAATCACATGTAATTAAGCACTATCATTTTTCACATTCTAAAATGATGCGGAATTTTTTTTTTTTTGTAAGAAGTAAACTTGGCATTTTCATCCATGCAAACTTGGTGAATTTTATATTTATACCTGGTTTTCCTTAAGTGGAAAAGCCCTTTTAGAAATGAACCAAGATAAACCATGCTTCATAGAAATGTGGTATAGTGATGCTTATTATCAAAGCCCCAAGTCCCATCATTTAAATCTGTTTTTCTCTTGAGTGTCTTTGAATAATTATTGACCTGATCCATCTAGACATTCTCTTCTTACTTACTAGGCTATCTTTGAGGGTTTTCGTCTTTGTTAAGTAAGTCTATGGCTTCCTTATACTGTATAATGATCATTTCATTTAATGAAGTTTATATGACCAGTTTTTCCATCTTGATTGCAAATATGTTAATAAGACTTTTTTCATGCCATCTTAGTTCATCTTGGTTCAGGGTATTAGGTTTTGTTTTCTTTGAATTAGAAAATATCTTTTTTTTTTTTTTTTACTAATTTCTGGAATCAATCCAAGATGTGAAATGTGTTTTTTCAAATATCACACCTTAATTTTCTTTTTGGTTAAGTAGTAAATGTTCTAGTAATTTGAGTGCAAATATTTCCTTACCAACTACCCACTTGTCACCTTAACTTACAAGCTTAAAATTTTCATTATATCATTTTAAATGGAATGCATATTTATAAGAACTTAGATTTAACCATTTAAATAGAAAAAAAGGTAAGGCATTTAACAGTATTTTGAAAGTTTTATTTTTCAATGCAAAAATAATATGGAATTGCTTGCTTTTATTGGATATTTTCTAATATCTAATAATTGATGCCTGGTGGAAGATATTTCCTTCTAAGGAGCTTATGTATAAAATATACATAATTTTTTTTATTTTTTATAAATAATTATTTTATATAGATAATAAGGAAATATCTTCCACCAGGCATCATCACCTTCTATGATAGTAATTTTCATAAGAGAAGTACTAAAAAACAAATCACCTGTCCTCAACTTTCAAATTCACGAGGGAAAAAGTTTGACTATTTTGTTAATGTCTCTATCCCCCATGTCTAGAATAGTGCTGAATACATAGTATTTTTTGAATTAGTGAGGCTATATTGTACTTATGGGTTTAACAATTGCTATAAACATAACATAGTATATGTTAATAACTTATAATTAATAAATGATATAATTTATAAGAAGATACTCTTCACTAGAAGTTCTAAAAAAACTGAATGGCCTGTCTAGATGTGAAAAATGAAAGTGGGAAAAAAAAATCAAAAATTAACAGTAGACCAGAGTCAGCTAAAGAGATCAGAAAATGCAACATATGAATGACTATGGGAGAAGGAAGATAGAATTGGAAGCTTAAGTATATAATAACTGATATTCCTGAAAGAGGGGGAAGAAACCTGGAGAAGAGGCTATATTAAATATATAATAACTGAGAAATTATAGAAAAAGAGAATCTTTAGATGCAAGTATGACAACACAGAATAAATAGAAATCAGTATAGACAACACCCTGACATAGCGAAATCAGAATACCGGACATCTACTTGGATATTATAAAAGAGGAGTAAAACAAGAACAAAGAATAAGACTCAAATATTTAAGTAGAAATGTAGAACAACAAAAAAAGGGAAAATACACACACATATGTTTAATAATAATTATTGGTAAATAACATATCTTTGATGAAGGTGTGTATTGTACACATATGTGTATATATATATATATATATAAATATATATATATGTAAAGACTTTTTAGGATATAGTCAACCTTTATTGAAAGACATTAGATTCTTTCCCTCTCCCTCTGCCCCTCTTGCTTTCCCCCTCTTTCTTTCTCTTTTTCTGACATAAATAAATAAATCTTTAAAAAAATTATACAACCACTAATAAAAGTGGAAAAATAAAAAATAAATCATGTTGGCAGTCAAGAATATGCAGTATTTTCTTGGGCTAATTTTCACCAAATCTCTATAGATTGACTGCTGTTCCAGTAAGAAATTTCGTGGAAATTGGCAGGTTGATTCTAAAATATGTATGGAAAGGTTAAAACTAAAAAAATTATTAACTTTGAAGAACAAAACAGTGATTCAATTTGGTATAATTTCCAAACATATTTTAAAGTTTAAGTAATTAATATAATGTGATAATTCTAAGGGACAAATAAATTAACAGAAAGAGTGCCTCCTAAAGACCTACACACATACAAACTTAGTTCAGTGGTGGCAATGAAATCATTGGTTAAAAAATGTACTAGTTAATAAATGGTGAAGGCACAGTTGATTAATGATATGGAATAATGATAAAGTATATATTAATGCTACATTATACACCAAAATTGCTTCAAGATCATTTAAACGCATACATCTGAGAGTAAAATACTAAAAATCTGGAAGACAAGATAAAAGATTATACCAGAAA
The DNA here is from genome assembly GCA_004024625.1 of Mellivora capensis. Taxonomy (NCBI): domain Eukaryota; kingdom Metazoa; phylum Chordata; class Mammalia; order Carnivora; family Mustelidae; genus Mellivora; species Mellivora capensis. Next base: position 5,768 of record PISX010023839.1, read on the forward strand.
GAAAAAGGACTACAAATACTTAAATGAAGGACTAAGGGATATCTAGATTCAAAGATAAAAATAGATACCATAAACAAAGTGAAAAATATTCCAGACTCACAGAAGATATCTGAAATCCATATAACACAGAAAATGTATCCAGAATAAATCAAGAATTCATACAAGTCTTGGGGTGCCTGGATGGCTCAGTGGGTTAAAGCCTCTCCTTTCAGCTCAGGTCATGATCCCAGGGTCCTGGGATTGAGCCCCACATCGGTTCTCTGCTCAGCAGGGAGCACTGTTCCCCCCGCCCCCCGCCTGCCTCTCTGCCTACTTGTGATATCTGTCTGTCAAATAAATAAAATCTTTTAAAAAAAAGAATTCATACAAGTCAATAAGATAAAAAACAAAAAAAATAGAAACATGTACAAAGTTATAAATGACGAGGGTTGAACTTGAGAGGGTAATAATTATCAAACATATATATAAATCAGGATATTTATAAGGAATTGCCACGTAAACACAATAAGTTACTATTTCACATCAGCAATGGCAAAAGTTAACTCTTAACAAAACAAAATGCAACTAGAGGATAGAAGGATAATATTACTCACTTTTTGTGAATGTCTACATTGGTACAACAAATTGGCAGATTAATTTTAAGCTTGAAGTGAAGTTGCAAAAGTACTTTTCAATAAAAGTTCACTCATAGGTTTAGTTTAACATATCTAACAAAATGCACATGGATATATGTCTAAGATTATTTATTGGGTCATTGCTTAAAATAGTGATGAAACAAAACTTAACATCCATTGACAGCATAGATGAATAAACTGTGCTATATTCAGAAAATGGCATACTATACCATCAAAAAAACAAATTAGAAAGCTATATGTATTGATGATGATGATAGCAATGTTTGCATAGTGCTTATTGTATGAGATAGTGTTTCAAGCAGAGTTGTAATCCAGCAATGAAATATGTGATTTGTAGGATTACTTCTATGAAGAACAAAAATTTATGCAAAAATTTAAACATCCATAATTAGTATAAATATAAAAATATGAATGGGAATGATAAACATGAAATTCAGGATGTTGGTTAGCTGGAGTGTAAGAAAGGGAATTGATCATGGGATGAGAGAGTACTTAAAATTGCTTTCAAATACTTGCAATGCTCTTAATTTTTAACATAGACATTGGTGACAGGCATTTTATATGATTTTCTGTAATGTTTATATGTCCAAAATATATAATAATTAAAAACAATAACTAATTGTGGTTTATAGAAGAGATCAAATGCCTTGGAAAAAAATCATGCATAAAGTTGAAATATTGTAAGGTTTTTCTCCTGAGATCAAGAAAAGGATAAGGATGTCCACTATTATCTTTTCTATTTATCCTTGCCTGGAAATATTAGCCACTGCAATAAGGAAAGAAAATAATAAAAATTAAAAATAAGCATAATAATTAGAAAATATAATGCTATCATTATTTACAGATTAAATGATTCTATACAAAATAAAATCCAAAATAATCTAAAGAAAATTAGAAATAGCTTAATAATTTAGTAAATTCTTTAGAAACAAGATAAAAACACAACAAAACAAAAAGAAACAAGATCAAAACAAAAATCAATTGCATTTCTATTCTGCAGAACAAAAATATAAAATGAAACTTTTAAAAAGAAAATTTTACACTACATAAAAATCGAAATCCAAATCTAACAAAAATAAGCAAAGCCTCCTCTCTGAAGACAATAAAACAAGATGAGAAGAATTAAAGGCTTAAATAAATGGAGTATATCCCATGTTATTGGATTGGAAAGCTCAATAATGTAAAGATGTCAAAGCTACCCAAATTGATCTACAAAGACTGAATTGCCCATTTGTGAGACATCATTTCTTAATCTTACTACTAATAAAATAAATCAATGAGTTTTGATTCAAATTTGGAATGAATTTTATAAAATCTGCAAATATGTGCTGTTAAATCTTTGTTCTACTATATAAATTTTGTGTTGAATATTTATACTCTCATTTTAAGCGTAAGTTTTACAGTGACCTCATTAAACTAATGTAATCATTGGATAAAAACCAATTATTCAGATTCAAATGTTTTTTTAGCTACATTTGAAAATTAACAAATAAGAAATGACAAATCATATTCTTCTATCATTTTTATTATGAAAGCCAATATTTAAATATCAAGTTTCATTGAAATAAACATTAAATTATAAATTTTCCTCTTTTTACTGTATTCATGTGCTTTGAATGTAGTTAGAATTGATATAAAATGATAGTGTTCCTTTCTAACATTCTTCTCACTTTTCTTTGCCTTTTTAAAATACTCTTCTTCTAGGTGTCCTACAACATTATGATTGAAGGAAAAACATACACGGTGAACCTAATGCAAAAGTAGGTGTTCTATATTATTTTGTCATCTCTATTTGTTCTATTTGTTCTAATTATTGTTTACAATTAATCCAGAGTCTAATTATTTTGCATTTCTAGATGTTCCTAGTTACTGACTATTCATTTGAAAACATCTTGAATTTTAGGGTGGAAAGAATAGTGGTAACTAAAAGAAAATTACTTAACACATCATGTCAGAATGTATTTAGGACTTAGAATATAATTGTAACTAGCCAAACTCAATCATATGCCACCTGATGAATTAGGAAAAATAAGCATATCATACTAAGGAATAAATAAAAATCAGAATGGTAATGGTACTTTTTAAATAGTAAAAATAGGAATTTCAGAACTCTAATGTGCTTTTAAAACTGTGTGAAATTGTTTTTTTTTCTCTCCAAATTTTTATTTAAAATCCGGTTAGTTAATGCATAATGTAACATTAGTTTCAGGAGTAGAATCTAGTAATTCATCACTTACATATAACAACTAGTGGTTATCATAAGTGCCCTCCTTAATCACTATCACCTATTTTGCACTTCCCTCACTCACTTCACCTCTGGTAATCCTTAGTTTGTTTTCTATAGATAAATCTCTCTCTCTCTTTTATTTTTTTTAAAGATTTTCTTTATTTATTTGACATACAGAGATCACAAGTAGGTAGAGAGGCAGGCAGAGAGAGAGGAGGAAGCAGGCTCCCTGCTGAGCAGAGAGCCTGACGTGGGGCTTGATCCTAAGACCCTGGGATCATGACCTGAGCAGAAGGCAGAGGCTTTAACCCACTGAGCCACCCAGGCACCCACATTCTTTCTTTAAATGCAGTACAAATGATCATTTTTTACTTTGTAGTTATTATTCTTTTTGTAATTTTTAAAGAAATGATTGTCTACCTACAGATATCTGTCAAAGCTACTATTTTCTTCTAATGTTTTTATTGTTTTCACTTTCACAGTTATCTCTAAAATTTATCCAGAGTAGATATTTATGTGTTTTGTGACCATAAGAGTGAAGATTTAATTATTTTTTCATATTAGCATTGTATGGATTTAGCAAAGGCCATTTGGAAGAAAACACAACCTTCCTTCACTGCATTGTAATGTAATCGATGTCATAAATTGAATGACTCTGGACACTTTTTTCTCTTCTGCTAGTTTATATATTTATTCTTGCATCCTATTGATCTATACAAATACCATACTATACTAATTACAGTGAATTTATTATAGTTCTTGATGCCCAATCTTGTTCAACAGTTTTAAGATGTCCTTGTCTTTCTTGACCCTTTGATTTTCCATATAATTTTTGAAATCATTTTATTTTTCTTTTGTGCCTTTTATTTTATATTCTTTTTTATTATCTTCATTTTAATGAATTTGTCATTTTATATTGTATCATTTCCAATAAATTAAATTCTTTATTATATGTTATTTTACTATTCTTTTAGTAGTTTATTTAGATTAACATGTTAATCTCTGAGTTATTGACCCTAATATGCATTTTTACTTTTATCAGTTACCCTGTATTGTCAAATTATTAAATCTTTTAATTCCATTTGCCTTCTTTTATGTGTTCATTATTTTTTCAACCATTATAATCCTGATTCTTTTAAACCCCAATGAGATTATTTTTGTACAGCCATCATCCTTTTATATTCAACCATAAATTTACTTATTCTGGTGCTTTTCATTTCCTTTCCCATTTCTGTTTCTATATGCAGTTAATTTATATATATCCTTGGAATTATTTATATTTCTGTTGTGAGTCTGCTTTTTAAAAATTATATTGGTTTGTATTCATTATTAAATTTTTACCTAACCTTCCTCTTAAACATTTTTTTGCTGAAATAAATTCTAGAATGACATTTTAAAAAATGATTTTAGCCTTTTAAACTTGTCCTTCTATTGTCTTCTGACTCTCCTCATTTTCATAGACAAAGTAGTTGTCAGTCTTATTGCTGATTCTTTGAAGATAACATCTTTGTTTTTCCTCTTAATAATTTGAAGATTTTATTTTGGTTTTCATTAGTCTTTTTAACAAATCAAATGTAACTTTTCTTTGCTTTTATCATGGTTGAATTACATAGAGCTTTTTGATTCTGTGTTATCAGTTTTTTTAAAAAAATATTTGCTCTTGTTTTCAGAGAATTTAAGTTTAGCTCCTTGGCCACTCTGCACATTTTCCAACATTGGCAAAAGATTTTACAGGGAGAGAAGCTAAGTATTTGATATACCTCAAACATTTATTACTTTCTCTCTAGGGGTACAGGACACCAGTGATTCAGCCTGTTTCTAGACAATCCATCAGTTTTCTTGCCCAAACACAGACATTTGGCTTTTTCTTTCTTTTCCAAAAAATCGGTGCCTGCATATGAGCAGCTAAATCTCTTTATAGGACCTTCTACTGAGAATCTGTGTGTTTCCTAGAGCCCCTCTCCCACTGTGGGTTATATTATTTTTTTGGTATGACAAAAATGCAAAAAAAATCTTGCTCTGTTTATCAATGTTTGGCTCTTTGACCTTTTACTTCCAACAAATCTAGACTGCCATGGTAGTCACAAATTTTTATATTACGCTTACTAGAGAAATGAAATGGGATATCTACATTTACCCTTTCTTTTTATAAAGCCATTTCAGCATATCCTTCCCATATTTACAAATAATATACTATCATGTGAGTTCTCCATCTAATCTGTTGAATTCTTGTCACATTAGTTCAATATTTACTGACCATTTGCTATTTTACCAATATTCTTCTAAGTGCTTGAGATGCACTAGTAAACAGAATGGACAAGAATCTCTGTTTATATTATTATCAAATGAAACTAATAATGATATTAATGTGGGAAACAAAGGCAAAGGAAAAATTAAATTTCCTTATCTACTTATAGCCTAATGACAAGTCCTTAAGATAGGCAGAGTGACATTTCTCTAGAAACTCTGCTGCCTTGATGTTAAGACTTTGTTAAGGGTGAAAGGCAATCTTAACCCAATCCCTAGGATTGTGTAAGTCTACTTTAACATAAAAATTCCTTCGGAAACTACCTTTATCGCTATCCCCAAAGATGTATGTTGGTAGTCATCCCACAAGCATATGACCCACTGATATACATCTGAGGGGGTCGCATGACTAAGGTTTTATTAGACAGTCATAAGTGAACTTTTCCTAACAACAGCTAGCCCCTCAAGGTCCTGGAAACCTTGCTTCTAAAATTTCTTAGGGACTTACACTATCCCTAATCCCCTCCAAACTTGAAAGTATATAATTGATGACTCCTCATGATCCCGGCTCAGCTCTCTCTGTCCACAGGTCCTCTCCTTGTGCTTTAATAAAACCACTTTTTTGCACCAAAGATGTCTCAAGAATTTTTTCTTCTCTGGCTGTCAGCTTTGAACCCTAATCGTTTTCCTACACCAATATCATAAATGAGTGGATTAGGAAGAATGTTAGAAGGTGATAAATGCTTAAACAAAAATAGAGAGCAAAGTTAGAAATACTGTTTGAAAATCCTATGTTTTGATAATTAGGAAAGCTGCATTTTAAAAATAAACTTACCAAGATCAGCCTCACTGAGAAGGTGATATATAAGACTTGAAGTAAATGAGACAATGAACTATGCTGAAGAACATTCCAGGAAGGGGCATCAACTGGTACAAATACTCTGAGGCAAACTTGTCTATTTTTTTTTTAAGATTTTATTTAGTTGAGGGAGAGAGTATGGAAGAGCACAAGCACAGGGAGAGACAGAGGGAGAAGCAGACTGCTTGCTGAGCAGGGAGACCAATTCAGGTTCAATCCCAGGACCTTGGGATCATGACCTGAGCCAAAGGCAGATGCTTGACCAACAGAGCCACCCAGGCACCCCTTGGTGATTATATTTTAAAAAACAGCCTAGAGGACAGTGTGATGGTAAAGTGAATGAGGAGAGGTCTAGACACCAGGATTGTTGAGTAAAGTTAGAATGAAGTCCATGTTTTCATGTTTCTCCCCTAACCCTGTCTTTCTACCTATCTATAATAAGGAGGATAAAATAAACACCTTTTCAAGATAGGAGTTTAGAAAACAAATTCCCCATTAAATACATTTTATCTTTATTTTACAGAGCTTTTTTACCTCATAATTTTAGAGTTTATGGTTATAATGGCACGGGAAGTATGAAGCCTCTTGAACAACAGCTTCAGGTATGACTTTTACTGCCTATTTTATCTTTATTATGTGTTTCTGTGTCCACCTTAATTAGGGCTGGCCTGTTAGAACACAAAGGGTTGGAGTTATGTTTTGTTTTAAAATGAGGTTAACCATTTACTTTTGATGATGCTGTAACTGAACTAGCATATGTTAGCTCCTTGGTGAATTACAGATAGAGACTACACCAGGTGGTTGTCATATAAAGGAAAATTTTTTGCAACAAATAAGATCATAGGGCATAGCTCCAAAGCCTAAGCAAGAAGGAGCAGGTTCTTTTTATCTAGTGCTTAGGATGAAGATTCAGAAAGGAGAGCTTTGTCATCGTATATAAAAGTAGGCATGAAGTTGTGCAGGTGTCCTTAGAAAGCCTGCCTATACACACATTATTTGCTTGTTAACGAAGCTTGTACTCCTAAGGTGGAAATTTTAGCATTATAATGAAACAGAGGTAAGTGTTGGAGGGCCATGGGGATACTCAGAGAGTGTAAACTAGATAGGATCTTGGGCTCTTATCTTGAGTAAAAAATGCAGAGTCTTGCTTATTTTACTACAGATTTATTGTTTCTGATATGGTTAGGCTATTTCCTGGCCTGATTGAGATTTAGTTTTTGTATTCCCTCTGTTCCCTTAAAATCCTTAACTACTGAGGTTTTTGTATTTGCATTTTACATTTGCAATTCTGATACCTCCTGGGAAGCTCTGCAAAAACTGTCCTTGGGCAAATAGTGTTGGTAGGGCATAGATCACAAAAAAGAGCTGGGGACCTAAAATGACTTCTCTTGTATCACAAAAGCTATATCTCATCTTTCTTTTTCTGGGAACCCCGAGCTTTCTGCTTAAAATGTGTTTATGTTATGTGTATGTCTATGTGTCTAATATTAGCCTTATTAAACAGATGGTTTACCAAACCCAAAACAATTGTGGTCTTTAAGCTATTACTTCACAGTGATGTACATGTATGTGCTTAAGTACATGTAGCAATAGGATTGAAAATATCATGAAATACTCAAAGTGAAAAAAATATGATTTAAATCAGGAAAGGTAAATCTGGGAAGAAAAGGAAAATCCAAAGGCTTGTCTAACATATGTGCAAGGACCAAATAAATACAGAATTTCATGTGCATTTAAAAATATATTAAACTTTTATGTATTTGGAATGCTTGGAGCTTCATTTAATAATGTCTATAATGGGCTTCTGGATGGCTCAGTTGGTTAAGCAACTGCCTTTGGCTCAGGTCATGATCCCAGGGTCCTGGGATCGAGTCCTATGTTGGGATCCCTGCTCAGCTGGGAGCCTGCTTCTCCCTCCTCCTCTGCCCCTTCCCTTGCTTGTACTCTTCCTCTCTCTCTTTCTCAAATAAATTTAAAAAAACTTTAAAAAATAATGTCTATAATTTGTTGTAAAAATAATAGAGGAGTATGCATAGAATTGCAGGGATTACTCATGTCTGAAATGCTGTTCTTCTTTTGTGAGAGAGAGAGAGACAGAGTTAGCACCAGTGAGACAAAGAGATACACAGGGCTATAATATCCCATACCTGAATTTTATGTAATTCTGCCATAGATAACACCTAACTCTGCTTCTTACTTCCCAGGAGGTATCCATGAGAGAGATATGTATAATATAAAAAACAAAGCAATGAATGTTTTATTGATAACCTGAATGAAGTAAGTTTTATTGATAACCTGAATGTTAGTGTCAGCTTCAAATGCAATCAATACATGGTGCTGTATAGATAACTTACATTTGCTAAAGCAGCAAGCCTATTTCCAGTGCAGGAAAAATCAGGAAATTTTATGAAATTAGATTAAAAGTAGGCAAATTTATTTTTAGTGAAGTCTACAAATGATTTTTATCCTTCACCTCATATTATCTTGGTAAATTACAGACTTATTTTAGAACAAATCAGCCCGTTATACATAGAAAGAATTTGTTACCAGTGCCTAGAGCTTACAAGTATAAGCCATTCATCATTGCCATGGACTTTACAATCTCTGTAGAACAAATAAATATTCATCGTGATTAAAAGGTAAAATCACCAGAACAGCATAACAATTCAAAATGTGTATGCATATAAAAACAAACCTCAAATTACATCAGGCAGAAATTGACAGAAATGAAAGGAGAAATAGATAAATTATTAAGATAATTGAAGATTTAAATATTCTTTTCTAAGTAATTGAAAAGAAAGAAACTCAACAAATCTTTTGGATTTTGAGTGGAACTATCAATCAACTTCATCTAATCAACATTTATAGGAGCTAACACACAGTAGCAACAGTATGCATGTTCTTTTCAGTGCAAAGAGAACATTGAACAAGATATAACAGAGGAAAACAGTGCAAGAGATGAAAATGATTAGAACAGGAAAAACCAAAGAAGGAAATAGATTAATAATAATAATAATAATAATGAGCTTTTTGACTCCTCCATGAAAATTTTCTCTTAATGCTTACTTAAAAATGATTTTTTACTTATTGATTTATAACCTTTCCAATTATTTATAATGCTGATATAACTGATTATTCCAAAGAATTAGAAAATGTTATCAATTTGAGTAATAGAAACCACATTTAGAAGGAAGTAGACTAACCTGGTGGGAAGGTCCAGGTGTTTTATCTTGATCTTAAAAAGTATGATTCATACAACTGAAATGCTTCATGGGTCCAATAAAAAAAATACAAAGAAATCCATTATGATGGTATGCTAATGAAATATTAAAAAAAGTAAAACAAGACACTGTGTTAGTTTATGTTTAATTAATGTAAAGAAATAACTTGAACAGGGAAGGTGTAATATAAAGAGTTATTAACTGTAACAGAGACTAGAATAAAAAAATAAGAAGTAAGAGAACTCTAAAAAACATAGGAATACCAGATACAAGAAACAGCTAGCAGCCCTAGGACTGGAATGAAGAAGACAATGTTGTTATCCCAGCGTTGAGGTCCGAACGTTGTTAGAAGGGACACAGCTGTGGATCTCTGAATAGCAGGAAGTCACAATGGTACTGTGCCAGTAGGTATTGCCATGGAATTTCTCTTTGGAACTTCTCAGAAATCTTTTTAGGGTAGTCAGGAAAGCTGTTCACAAAGAGGTATCTCACAAAGTTACTCTGCTGTGAAAGGAGAGAGACTTGAATTATGGGAAGAACCTACAGGCTGATGGGTGCTAGTGAACATGATACACTGAAGGGTCTGTGTACTGGAGAATCACCAAGCACTGAGGGATCCTGGTGGTTCAATGAGCAGAACACTTACAGGAGATTTCCAAACTGGCGCACTGGAACCAGGAGACATGCTCTCCTACACCCTCTACTGGCAAAACTTCAGAGCCACTTGGCAAAGGAGAAAATAATTTAGGGGCCCAGATTCATTTTCGCAAAGCAGGTAAAAGATTTGTTAGAAGCTGAGTGCCAAGACATCAATAATTGATAAAGTCTACAACTTTGACTTCAGCTTTGAAATGAAGTCAGCTTAAATAAAGTTAGCTAAATGAAAATTCAGCTTTCATTTGCACACATTTGAACTCTGGTAAAACAGCATAATTATCCCGTATTTCTATTTAACAAGATTCAGTTACCCTTTTTACAAGGGAAGAAATTCCCACCCTTCCCCTCAACTGAGGAGACACACAATCACCAGAGCCATCATGTCCATTAATTAATACTACGTTAACTAGAGACTAAATTGTGATGTTAACTTCCAACAGCTTGTAGGAAGAAGAAAAAAGAAAAAGGTTAGCATATTAGGTATAATGGTGACAGGAGACATTCCCACTTTAACACTAATTCCTGAGCCTATGTATTCTGGCTATCAGGAAACTATCATATACTGATCAACCATAACTCCAGCCTTTCAGAGTACTAACTGGCATGGCAAATGACTATTTAGTAACCTAGTATATCTTCCAACTAGGTTAGCTGCTTTCAACTGATAGAGTTATATAGTAAAGCATATGCTAACTTCAGCACATAAACCCACTGATGTACTTTATTTTCTGAGATATGTTTCTGTATCAAACACAGACTGTTATAAATATTTGTCATTTTTGTTTATCTTTTTAAAGAGTCACATTTTGGTTTTATTGGTTTATTTTTTATCCTTATTTATTTTATTTCACTCTAATCATTGTTTCTTTTCTTCTGCTTGATTTTGGTTTACTATCTTTTTTTTTCCTGCGTCCTAGGTGGATGGTTAGATTATTAATTTAAGATTTTCTTACATATAAATTTATCTCTAATTTAGCTACCTACCATACTTTTTAGTATGGTGTGTCTTCATTTTAGTTTATCTTAAAGTATTTTTTGGGTTCATGGTTATTTCTCCTTTGACCCATATAGGTTATTTAGGATGTGATCTTTAATTCCACATATTTCTTAGTTTTTCCAGATTTTTGTGTAAATGATTTCTAGGTTCATGCTATTGTTATCAGAAAACATACTTTTATTATTTGTATACTTTTAAATTAATTGAGGCTTCTTTTATGGCCTAGCATATGGTCTGTCCTAGAAAATATTCCATGTATACATAAGAAGGTATATTCTGTTGTTGTTCAGTGGAGTGTTTTATAGATGTCTGTTAGGTTTCATTGGTTTATGGTGTTTTCAAGCTTTATACTTTCTTGTTGATCTTCTGCCTAGTTGTTCTATCCCTTACTGAAATTAAGATAGAAAAAGAAAAGAAATCTCCAACCATAATTGTTGAATTGAATATTTCTCCTTATATTTTTTTTCTTTATTTTTTTTTCCTTATATTTTTACCTTTTGTTTTGTTTTGTGCAATTTGGTGTTCTGTTATTTGGTGCATACATATTTGCAAATGTTATATCTTCCTTGTGGGTTGAAACTTTAATTATTATAAAATGTTGCTCTTTTTTTTCTAGTAACAAATTTTGTTTTAAAGTCTATTTTGTCTGATATTAGAAATAGTCACTCTGATTTGCTTATGGTTGCTATTTGCATGATATATCTTTTCTCATTCTTTTTATTCTCCATCTGTTTGCATCTTTGAGTTTAAAGCATGGTACCCATCGATAGACTACAGTTGTGTCTTGTTTTTTACCTCTTCTGACAATCTCTACCTTTTATTGACTCTATTTGATATATTGTTAACATACATCTATTTTTTACATCATGGTTTCCTTCAATAATTCTTTGAATTTAATTATAATGTCTGCTTAAAGTTTTTTTCTGTTAAATCCAATATCTGGTCACTTTCACAAGTAGTTTCTAATGCTTGCTTTTTTCACACTAATGATATTGGGAAATAAACGAAAACCAAACAAATAAGAATAAGCAAGGACTACTTACTCAGAGCTTGCCATAGTAAGAGAGTCAGCCACCATCACTTGAATTTTGCAGGCACTTAAAAGCAGGAAAAGAGTGGGAAATGTTTATATTGTAGAAAAAAGGGAAAGCCTCAGGAATGCCCTGATGGGAAGTCATTTGCATGAGAAATCAGTAGGTAAGCTAACTAGAAGTGGTGAAGCATTTTATGTTTAGGATTACATATTTTATTTTCTCTGCTTGCTTCTAAGTTGGAAGGAGAGACAAAATTTAGGTAAGCTGACAGTTTTTAATCAAGTCTTGGTTATTTGAGAGTAACTGTTATATAAGTTATTGTTTAGTTTTCTGGATTGTTACTGGAGATAGCGATATGACTTCCTACAGAGTCTGACTTGTAGTGGGTTGGCTTTCTAGGTTATTTATGTTCACAAACGGGATTGGTTTCCTGGATAGGTTACTGAAGATTGTGTGACACACTTCTCTTTTTATGTTTGGTCTGGCCTTTGTCCATTTGCATATTCAGTCTTTCAATCTATAATTGTAGTTTTTCACTAAATTTAGGGCAACTTTGGCCATTATCTTTTCAACTATTTTTCTACCCATTTTTTTCTTTCCATTTATCTGAAACTCCAATTAAACCTATATTAGATAATATTGTCTCAATGATTGCTGCAACTACATTTAATTTTTTTTTTTAGATTTTATTTATTTATTTGACAGAGAGAGAGAAAGACCACAAGTAGGCAGAGAGGCAAGCAGAGAGAGAGTGGGGGAAGCAGGTTCCCTGCTGAGCAGAGAGCCCGATGCGGGGCTCAATCCCAGGACCCTGGGATCAGGACCTGAGCCGAAGGCAGAGGCCTTAACCCACTGAGCCACCCAGGTGCCCCACTACATTTAATTTTTAAAGCCTTTTTTTTCCCCTCAACTTCCTTTCAGACTTTATAATATCCATAGGCTCATACTCTAGGTATTTTTTTTTAAACTTTTCTCTTACCTTCTCCACTGTGCAGGTAAGACCTACCCAGTATATTTTATTTTATTTTATTTTTTTTTAAGATCTTATTTATTTATGTATGTAGGAGAGAGAGAGAGAGAGAGCGCACGAGCACAAGTAGGAGGAACAGCAGGCAGAGGGAGAAGTGGGCTCCCTGCTGAGCAAGGAGCCCAATGTGGTACTTGATCCCAGGACCTGGGGATCATGACCTGAGCTGATGACAGATGCTTAACTGACTGAGCCACCCAGACATCCCTAGAGTTGACATTTTTTACAACCTTTATTTCTCTGCTGAATTTCCTTATTGTGCTCAAATTTTCTGTTATATTTTTTTTTTAAGATTTTATTTATTTATTTGACAGACAGAGATCACAAGTAGGCAGAGAAGCAGGCAGAGAGAGAGGGGGAAGCAGGCTCCCTGCTGAGCAGAGAGCCCAATGCAGGGCTCAATCCCAGGATCCTGAGATCATGATCTGAGCCGAAGGCAGAGGCTTTAACCCACTGAGCCACCCAGGTGCCCCTCTGTTATATTCTTGATCACATTTTTAATATCTACTTTCATGCCTTTTTTTTTTCTTTACTAATTCCAAAATCCTGAGTTATTTCCTAGTCAGTTCTTTTTTGGATTTTTCTCTTGACTATGGGTCACATTTTTCTTTTATTCATATATACAATATTTTAAAATCATATACTGGTCATATTCAATGATACATTGGACCTTATGACCATTTTTATTCCCACTATTGCAGACAATTAACTTGATTGGAACCAGTTTCTAAATTCTACTCTCTTGTGTTTGGAGACAGCCAAAAATCTCTCCTTAGTTCTTCCAGTTTTTCTGATCTTTGTTTCTGCTAAGCTACTTGAGATTTCTTTCATATAGTCTCAGTTTAGATGTAAGAAAAGAACCTACACCTATGTTAATAACACCCATTTTTAAGCCCTAACTTTATGCCTCCTCCTTTCCTGAATGCATCTCAGTTTCTAGACACTCAGTAATATTTGTTGTTGTTGTTGTTTGAACATTAGCTGCTTTATGCTGCCCTGTCTTGTAGAGTGCCCTCAGTTGAAAGTCATTACAAATGCAAATCTAAGAAAATGCAGTTTTCTTCTTCCTAGTTTGGATTCCCTGATCCCTGCTTTACTTCTCGTCCTTTGTAGTGATCGTTAAAAAATTATTTTTCCAGAATTTATATTTGTTATCAGTGAGAGAATTGATGCATGCTACTCTGGCATTACACTCAAGTAATTCTGAAAAGAAAAAAATTCTCCTTTGGATTTATTTTTTAATTTTTTTTAAACTTTAATCTTGTTTTTTTAATTTAATTTAATTTTTTCAGTGTTCCAAGATTCATTGTTTATGCACCACACCCTGTGCTCCATGCAATACATGCCTTCCTTAATATCCACCAACAGGCTCAGCTATATCCCGCCCCCTCAAACTCTCAGTTTGTTTCTCAGTGTCCACAGTCTCTCATGGTTCGCCTCCCCCTCCAATTTCCCCCGATTCACTTTTCCTTTCCTTCTCCTAATGTCCTCCATGTTTTTCCTTATGCTCCACAATTAAGTGAAACCATAGGATAATTGACTCTCTCTGCTTGACTTATTTTACTCAGCATAATCTCCTTCAGTCCAGTCCATGTTGATACAAAAGTTGAGTATTCATCCTTTCTGATGGAGGCATAATAGTCCATAGTGTATATGGACCATATCTTTATCCATTCATCTGTTGAAAGGCATCTTGGCTTTTTGCAGTTTGGCTATTGTGGACATTGGTGCTATGAACACTGGGGTACAGATGGCCCTTCTTTTCACTACATCTGTATCTTTGGGGGTAAATACCCAGTAGTGCAATTGCAGGGTCAAAGGGTAGCTCTATTTTTAATGTCTTAAGGAATCTCCACACTGTTTTCCAAAGTGGCTGTACCAACTTGCATTCCCCCCAACAGTGTAAGAGGGTTCCTCTTTCTACACATCCTCTCCAACACTTGTTTCTTGTCTTGTTGATTTTGGCCATTCTAACTGGTATAAGGTGGTATCTCAGTGTGGTTTTGATTTGAATCTCCCTGATGGCTAATGATGATGAACATTTGTTCACGTGTCTGTTAGCCCTTTGTATATCTTCTTTGGAGAAGTGTCTGTTCATGTCTTCTGCCCATTTTTTGATGTGATTATCTGTTTTTTGAGTGTTGAGTTTGAGGATTTCTTTATAGATCTTGATTATCAGCCCTTTGTTTGTAGTGTCATTTGCAAATATCTTCTCCCATTCCATGGGTTGCCTCTTTGTTTTGTTGACTGTTTCTTTTGCTGTGCAGAAGCTTTTGATCTCGATGAAGTCCCAAAACCTCAATCTTGCAAAATTAAGTGAAGAGAGTGGAGAAAAAAGTTTTTAATGATTTTTACTTTGATCCTAATGACTGCAAATATCATGTTAAATTTTTAACAGGAAAAAATATGAAAAGGTACTTAATTATTTTTTTTCCTTTTTAATACTTAAAGGTTTTAATTCTCTGAATACCTAGAGGTAATATTTTATGATTGCCCTTTGAAAATAGTGTAGTTGGGAGCAATTTTGAAATTTTCAAAATCAGTACAAACTTAATTCTTTTTGACCCTGCAGGGAAATTTTTGGAGAATTGAACCAAATCTTCATTTAATAATCTTAGAAATCTATTTTGGAAACAATGAGTATTTGACACATACACACAAATAAAATATATGTTTTAAATATTTGAAAGTAGTTCCTTTAACATGAATTATTTTAATGAATTATTGTAATAGAGGTGCATGTATTTTATCTTTTTGTATTTTATCTTTTTCAGAATTTTTGCTACTACCAAGGGTATATTGAAGGTTATCCAAATTCTATGGTGATTGTTAGCACATGTACTGGACTCAGGTTATGTTATATCATTTTATGATTATGAAGTAGAATAGCACTTTAGAAATTTTTAAATCTTTAAAATTGTATTCAGGGGTTCTAAAGTGAGGCATGACTTATTGCGGGAAACTCTAAGGGGAAAAGCAGAGTATGCAAATTCTTACAATGTCTCCTACCCAATCTTGAATTAAGATTTTTGATATATTTGTAGACCATAAAATATTAATTGCTAAGTGAATACCAATAATGTTACTATTCTGTGCTACTCAGTAATTTTGTGGATATTCAGTAACCTTTTCCTATATTACCATCTAAGACTAAGACTCAAAATAATCTACATACTATTAAAATTCATTCAGTGTCATTTTTGTATTTATTGTGTTGACTTTAAAAATGGATTATCTTATTTATTTACTTATCTTTTTGAAATTTGTAGGGGCTTACTACAGTTTGAAAATGTAAGTTATGGTATTGAGCCCTTGGAACCTTCAATTGGTTTTGAACATGTGATTTATCAAGTAGAACATAAGAATAAAGGTGTTTCTTTATATGCTGAGAAGGATATTGAGTCAAGAGAAATGCCCTATAAAATACAAAGCATAGAGGTAGGTGATTGAGTAAAATATGACTATTGATATGCAGCAATATAAACAATGTATTTTTCTAATGTACATGTTATTTACATTAATATAGATTATAGATGATACATAGATGGATGGATGATAGATAGATGTACCAGAAACATCATGACTGGTCATTCAATTTTTTAGAACTCCAAGCTGGCATTTTCTACTGTTAGTTGCATTTTTTACTTGTGATATCTAGATCTTTATTGTCCAGAGATGCACTCCTTTCTCCGTATTTATTATGTCAAATAATTAAAACAAATGCAACTCACATAAATATTGAAGATACATATCTAGAGTCCTGAGGAGAATCACCAGCATCTTTTAAAGCAACTGCCTCAAGACAGGGCATTACATTATCTTAAAGAAAGACAGGGTTGATCTTCACATTCAGGGATGGAGAGGTTACTTTTGCTGGCAAAGAAGATTCATCAGAATTCATGGGTTCAGTGAATCTCAGCTTCATAAGAATCTTCCCATATGTCTTTATTCCAGTGTTCAGGATCTCATTTCCTCCTGATCAATGTCCATAATTTAACAGTAGACACATGTAACATTGGAAGTTCAGCTTGTGTTATAATTCGTCCATTCATACAAATGAGATTCTGAGATTGGCTTTCAACAATCTCAGCTCAACAAATACAGTAGTTAAGGGTATCTTTCAGGACAGAAATTTCT
This sequence comes from Mellivora capensis, assembly GCA_004024625.1. NCBI lineage: Eukaryota > Metazoa > Chordata > Mammalia > Carnivora > Mustelidae > Mellivora > Mellivora capensis. The sequence goes on from PISX010023839.1 coordinate 22,809, forward strand.
CCAGAGAAACATAACCAAGATGCATATATATGTGTATGTATGATTGGATGAGGTTTAACTATTTTGAAGAATAATATTCTTTAATCAAAGTCTCCCAATATAAATGTTTATCTGATCTAAAATCACCTTCACAGAAACATCCAGAATAATGTTTAACTACAATTCAAGCATTGTGGTCCAAACAAGTTGACAGCTAAAATGAACTATCACACCAGAATTAGAAAATTCATTACTGTGTTTCTTCTAAAACTTTTATTGTTTAATCTCTTTCATTGTAATATATGATACAATTTAAGTCAATTTTTGTAAAGAGTGAGATAGACTTCTAAATTCATCATTTTTTATTTGAAACCTGGTTTTCCCAACACTTTTTTATTGAAAAAACTATAATTTGTTCCACTGAATTTTCGTGGGTTTTTTTCACCCAAAGATCCGTTGACCATAAATGTTTGGGATTATTTTTGTACTTACAATTATGTTTCATTGATCCTTGTGTCTATTTTTATGCCAGAATCTCACTTTTTTTTTCTTAACTACTATACCTTTGAAGTATGTTTTGGAATTAGCAAGTGTAAACTCTTCAGGGATGTCCTATTATGAGACTGTTTGGATATTTGGGGTAGTATTCATTTCCAAACAAATTTTAAATTTTATTTATTTAAGTTCCCTTAAAAAGCTAGATAGGATTATGTTGATTTTGTAGATTGCTCTGGGAAATTTAACATTTAACAATATTAACTCTTTCTATCCATGAACATCGAATAGCCTTTTACTTTTAGGTTTTCTTTAATTTCATTTTATAATGTTTTATATAGTTCTTCAAATTGTCTTCAAATTGTCATCAAAACCTCTTTTGTGAATTTATTTCTATATTTTTTATTTAAATATTAAGGTACATTTAATTTTTATTTCAAAGTTGTTTTTCTAACTATTAGTGTTCAAAAATTATTGGTTTATATGTACAGATTTTATTTTTTTTAGATGTACTGACAGTGCATTTATTTATTTATTATGCCTTTGTTTTTTAAATTTTTATTTATTTTTTAATTTCTTTTCAGTTCCAGAATTCATTGTACCGATTTTCTATCTTGCAAACTTGTTTAAATTATTTATTAGTTTCTTATTGAACTTTTTGTAGTTTTCTATGTATAAGATAAGGTCATCTTCAATAAAGGTAGTTTATTTCTTCTTTTTCAATTAAGATAACTTTCACTTATTTTTCATTGCTGAATTGCCCTGGTTAGCACCTCAAGTACAATGTTGAATAGGTAAGAAGAGTTATCTTTGTCTTTTTTCAATCTTAGTGGAAAGGATTCAGTCTACTGTCATTAAGTATGTTATTGGAGAAATAAAATAAAAACTCCCTGGAATTTTTGACTCACTTTTTACTCTCTGATAAAACTCTCCTGTTTTTCATTCCATCCTACTTTTTCTGACTTTTTCTTACACAATCACATTCTAGATACTGATTATTTCCTATGTTATGTCTCAGGTTTTCATTTGTTTGTCATATATTTTTGCATGGATTTATCTACTGTGATTTACAGATCTCCCAATCTCTTTCTAAATTTTTTCCTGAGTTATTTCATGTTAAAATACACAAATACATATTGCCTATCTACCTATATCTATTTATCACCTATATGTCTATGTATCTGTGTATTTATCTACCTGTATTTATCATCTATATACCTGAGTATCTCCTATATGTCTATCATCTATCATCTATCTATCTATGACCTATCTATATCTGTATTCTTTATCATCTATAAATCTATATTTTATAATGTCTACTTGTCAATTATCTTTATGTCCCTTCTCACTCCCTAAATATTCCTACCCATGACTTCTACATTTTTTGAACTTATTTAATCTATATATGTTGCAATTGGATCATCTGATAGCATTACATGATCTTCTTGCTTGGATTCAATTCTTTAGTATTTACTTGACTAAAGCAAATTTCCCTGCAATTGGAGTCATCTTTACATAACAGATATATAAACAACTTATCTCTGTATATGGTTACTCTCTCTTACTAAATAAAATAATTTTAGAGGTCTTTTGAAATAAAATATCTGCTCACATTTCCAACACACATAATTTCTCAAATTATTTTATGCACCTTTGTCTTAAGCTTTTATTTGGCTAGAATGGACTGTGTATTTTTTTTGGCATAGAAGCATACTGTTCATTAAATGAATAAATAAATTGTTATTAACTAAATATTAACCAATCCTCATCTCGAAGATCAAGAATTACTTCAGGGAATGTTAGACAACACTTATGTTCATTAAAATAAAGAAATAAATTTGAATCCCTCAGTCCACTAATATATTATTTCTCTTAATTAATTTAAATGTTTATTTTTATTGTCCAGTAAGGTAGTGTCACTTAATTGTTTAGGGACTTTAATTAAAGGATAGAGTCCTATAAATAAGACTATTTTGCAACACTTGGTACTTAACTTTGGAAGAAATGATAAGAAACCAATTAGACCATAAGGGGATTTCATCAGCATTTTTAAAATAAAATCCTCAAATCTCCAAAACTTGGGCCAAGAAAGAGAATTTTAAAGTGAGGGGGGAAAATGAGTAATTAGTGATCCCTAAATTTGTTTTTCTGATCTTTCTCAACTTTTCTTTTTCCTTTAAGTTACTAAAATCATTACTCTTCTTCTCCACTAGACCCCAGATTTGTTGTTACCTCTTTAATTGTCCTTTTTAGGTGTTAAGGAAAACAGTTTACCTAAAATGGAATGGTTTTGAACTTTCAAGGGATTAAATATCAGTTTAAAGAAGAAAACATGTAGACACTAAAATAAACTTGATAAAATTTTCCTCAGTTTCTGAAATTTGATGATCCTTCTCTGCTTCCAAATATTTTCCAATAATGTAGATGTATGCTATTTTAGTAACAAAATATTTGAAGTTTTCCACACATATATTGTTTAAGTGCTTACAAAAACTGTCTTATATGTTTTCTTCAGTGCCTTCCTCCTTCGCCAAAAAATAGTGATGAATAGAAGTGATTTTATTAATAGTAATTAACAATTATTACTTTATCCTAATTTTTGGGAAACACTCTAAGTCACATAAATGATAAGCCAGATTTCAAATACCATTAGGCTTCACATTTGTGCCTAATTTAACCACTATGATAAGGTGGATCACATGAAATCCAGAATATACATCTTGAGATACCTATGATATGATTTAACAAAGTCTGTCATTTTGATTCTCTGTTGGATAGTGTTTTCCTTTTTAAAAAAAATTAATGTGCTGACATTTTTCTGAGGCAAATTATACAAATATTAACTTTATCTTTCAAATGAAATCCCACTCTTCTAGACTCAGAGCTGTGTCTTCACTATTTTGAGGTATAGAAAAAACTATTAGGACCACATACTACAGTTTAATAGAATTTTTAAGCTAATTAAACATCATCTTGTAATGGAAAGTCAATGGAAAAGTTTCCTTAGAGAAAATAATACGAATAGCCTAATACCAATGAGAATATGGACAATGGAAGTAAAAGAAAGGTTTTTTTTTTGAATAATTTAAATATTTTATCAAGTGCAAAAGAAGTGACAAATGCAAAATTTCTGAAAATGATTCAGTGATAGCAAGTTTTGGTTATCTAATCTTTTTTATATATAAAATTGTATTTTGCAACATTGAATTCATGAAACAGTGATATATATTAAAATAAGTAATACTTCAATTTTGATATTAAATTTGTGGATTTTTTTCAGCCACTTTCAGAGTTCTCTCAGTATATAGAAATGCATGTTGTAGTTGAAAAAAATTTGGTAAGTGTATTTTCATTTGTTTATTTTATGTCCATTTATATTAACAATGAAGGGTTATAAAAAAGTTGAAATAAATTTTTAACAAATGACAATAAATGACCATTTTTGCTTTAATGTATTTTAAATGATTAATATCAGTAGTAAATTGGAAATCAAATCTCTATAAATTTATTCTTAGCCTTATATAAATAATGTAGATTAAAACAACTGCTACCTTTAGAGTGGTTTCTTAGTAAATTTTATCCTTCCCATCCTCTTAATGCTCGGGAATACTTGAACTTTTTACTGTCTCCATAGTTTTGTCTTTTTCAGAATGTCACGTAATTGAAATATACAGTATGTAGTGATTACAAACACTTTTATTTACCTTAGTAATATGTTTTTAACTTTATTCCATGCCTTTTCATGGCTTAATAGCTCACTTATTTTCAGCACTGAATGAAATTCTATTATCTGGATATATTATAATTTATTTATACACTTAACTACTGAAGCATATCTTGGTTGCTTCCAAGTTTGGAAAATTGTGAACCAAACTGCTAAAAACATCCATATGCAGGTTTTTGTGTGGATTTAAGTTCTGACTCCTTGGGAAGATACCAGGGAGTATTATTGCTAGATCATAATGTAAGTGTTCTTTTCATTTCATAAGAAACTTCTAGAATTTCTTCTAAAGTGACTGCATCATTCTGCATTTAGCACTTTAAATATATCATCCCATTGTCTTCTGGCCTCAAAGGTTTCTTTTTTCTTTTTTCATTTTTTTTGTTTTTGAAAGAAAGAATGGGGGAAGGACAAATAATCTGAAGCAGACTCCACATTCAACAGAGAGTCTGATGTGGGATTCCATCTCACAATCCTGAGACCATGACCTGAGCGGAAATCAAGAGTCAGATGTTTAATTGACTGAGCCAGGTGTCCCTGAACTCTGAGGTTTCTGGTGAAAAATTGACTGATAATCTTATCATTACTTCTCTCTTGATGCTTTCAATATTCTATATTTGTATTTAGCTTTGATAGTTTGACTATAATGCCTTTGATTATAATGTGTCTTGGTATGGTTCTCTTTGGATTTATGCTTCTTAGTGTTGTTAGGCTTCCAGGATTTATAGGTTCACGTGTTTCATCAAAATTGGGAAGGCTTTGGCCATTGTTTCTTAAAAATTCTCTCTTTATCAGGAGCTTCCATAATTCATATATTTTTACACACAATAGTGTCTCATAATTCTTTTTTCTCTCTCTCTGGTCCTTAGACTCAGTAATTTTTTTATTACTTTATTTTTATTTTATTTATTCGTGCATTCATTCATTTAGGTATTTATTTATTTATTTACTTATTTATGTTTAGTTAGCCACTGCATAATACATAATTAGTCCTTGATGCAGTGTTCGGGGATTCATTAGTTAAGTATAACAACCAGTGCTCATCACAACACATGCTCTCCCCAATATCCATCACTCTATTACCCCCTACCCACCTTCCTCCTCCCCTCTGAAACCCCCAGATTGTTTCTTGGGGTCTATAGTTTTTCATGGTTCATACTCAGTAATTTCAATTATCCTACCTGCTGCTGCTTTCCTATGTCTCTTCAAATCTACTGTTGAACACTTCTAATGAATTTTCAATTCACTTATTGTATAATTCCACTCCAGAATTTGTTTCATTTCTTTTTATAATTTCTATATCTATTATTATTCTCATTTTGTTCATGTATCATATTCCTTTTCCTTAGTTCTTTCTTTTCTCTTAGCTGTTAACATATTTTATGTTATCTTTTTATGAAGTTTTTAATTAAATTCCAGTTAGTTAACAAGCAGTATATTAGTTTCAGGTGATATATATAAAATATAGTGATTCAACTCTTCCATACAACACCTGGTCCTCGTCACAAGTACCTTCCTTAATCCTCATCACCTATTTCACCTATCTTTCCATCTACCTCTCCTCTGGTACCATCAGTTTGTAGTTTGTTCTATAGTCTCTAGTTAAGAACTTGTCTGTTTTTTAACTTTCCCCCCACCTTTGCTCATTTATTTTGTAAATTCCACACATGAGTGGCATCATATGGTATTAGCATAATGCTCTTAGCTCCATCCATGTCACTGCAAATGGCAAGATTTCATTCTTTTTTATGGCTAAGTAATATTCCATTTTGTATATATACCATTTCTTCTTTATCCATTCATTAGTCAATGGATATAGCTGTTTCCATATTTCAGCTATTGTAGATAATGCTGCTATGAACGTTGGAGTTTATGCATCCCTTAGAATTAGTATTTTTGTGTACTTTGGGTAAATACCTACTGGTACAGCTGCTGGTTGTAGCATATTTTCATTTTTAACTTTTTGAGGAAACTCCATGCTGTTTTCCAGAATAATGCACTACTTTGCATTTCCACCAACAGTGCAAGAAGTTT
>PISX010023840.1:0-21275 GCA_004024625.1 Mellivora capensis
GTGAATCTTGCTTTTGCCAGTCAGTCAGCCCCAGATATAGGGAGGAAACTTCAGAAAATTGAAGGATTTGAAGGGAAGAATCTGAGTTAGTGGGAATAGCAGAAAAGGTGTTTAACAACAGGGATATACAGGAAGATGAAAAACAGACAAAAAGCTGGTTAAAGTTTTGGCATTACATGAGGCAGGTAGGGGATGATAATTGGAAGGAACTATCTAAGCACACAGAAGGCAGGCGGGAAGACTTAGATTCAGATCAGTGTGCTTACTGTAAGGAAAAAGGACATTGGGCCAGGGAGTGCCCCAAAAGGAAGATGGCAATGCTGGCCACCAGAGTAAAAATTAAAGTGGAGGGGAAATCAGTTATTTTTGGGTGGACAGGGGAGCCCAGTTTTCATCATTACTTAAACCTATGGGAAAACTATCTGGAGAGGAAGTCTGGGTACAAGGAGCAAATGGCACAGAGAGATATAAATGGACAACAGAAAGGACTTTAAATTTGGCCTCGGGAGTAGTTAAACATCGATTTTTGGTCCTCCCTAATGCCCCATATAACTTGATGGGAAGAGATCTCCTCCACAAGTTAAGAGCTGGCATTCAGTTCTTGGAAGGAGACATGACTGTAACCTTGAGACAACCCACTGTACAGGTGCCTATGGCAGCAGTAGATGAATACCTCCTTTACGAGCCAGTCTCAGAACCAGAGGAGACAAAGGGGGGGAGCCTTCTCCAAATCCTACAGGTCGAGTTTCCCGAGGTCTGGGCAGAAGGGAAGCCCCCTGGCTTGGCCAGGGGACAACCTCCAGTGGTGGTGCAATTAAAGGTGATGGCTATGGCTGTTCGCGTTCGGCAGTACCCCCTTCCCCGGGAAGCAAAGGAAGGGATCAGAAAACACATTAACCGCCTCCGAGGAGATGGGATCCTAGTTCCTTGCAAATCTCCATGGAACACACCTTTGCTGCCCATCAAAAAGGCCAAGACTGGGGAGTACCAACCCATTCAGGACTTGTGGGAAGTTAATAAACAGGTTGAAGATATCCACCCAACGGTGCCTAACCCCTATACCCTACTCTCCTTCCTGGGCCCCAAAAGAACTGTGTATACCATCTTAGATATCAAGGATGCATTTTTCTGCATATCTTTAGCAAGGGAATCTCAGCCCCTTTTTGCTTTTGAGTGGTCCGACCCACAGGAAGGGTTCCAAGGCCAGCTCACCTGGACAAGACTTCCCCAAGGATTCAAGAATTCACCCACCATTTTGACGAGGCCCTACACGAGGATTTGTGTGAGTACAGAACCTCCAACCCAGGAGTCACTCTGTTACAGTATATTGATGATTTGCTAGTAGCTGCTGAGGACTATGAGTCATGTTTGCGGGGGACGAGAGAGCTCTTTTACAGACCCTGCAGGAAAAAGGGTATCGGGTATCAGCAAAGAAAGCACAGCTCTTTCAGTTTCTCTAGCAAGAAACTAGATCCAGTAGCAGCTGGGTACCCCCTTGCCTCCGCATAATTGCTGCCACGGCCCTCCTGGTCAAGAATGCAAGTAAATTGACTTTGGGTCAAAATCTCATCATAACCACCACACACACACTATCGAAGGCCTTCTCCGGACTCCAACAGACCAATAGATGATGAACACCCAAGTGACGGGGTATCAGGCCCTCCTCCTCAATGAACCAAGAGTGACCTTCTGACCCCCGGCAGTGCTAAATCCAGCCACGCTGCTGCCAGAGGAGCTGGCTGACCACCCACACGACTGCGGGGAGGTCCTAACCCAAGTCGCAGAAATAAGGTCGGATCTCAGAGACATTCCCCTCCCAGATGCCGAGATGACTCTGTTCACAGATAGGAGTAGCTACATGGTTGATGGAAAGAGGTATGCGGGGGCTGCAGTGGTTTCTCCTGAGCAGGAACTCTGGACAGCAGCCCTGCCACATGGAACTTCGGCACACAAAGTGGAACCGATTGCACTCACTAAGGCACTGCAGATGGCCAAAGGTAAAACCGCCAACATCTATATGGGCAGCAGGTACGCCTTTGCTACTCTCTATATACATGGGGCTATTTATAAAGAAAGGGGCCTATTAACAGCAGAAGGAAAAGGAAATAAAAACAGAGGAGAAATATTGGCTCTCCTCCAGGCTATTTGGGACCCAAAAGAGGTGGCCATTATGCATTGCCCGGGACACCAAAAGGGAACTGATCTGATTTCAAAAGGAAACGAATTAGCAGATCAAGCCACAAAGCAAGCAGCCCAAGAAACAGTACAAGAACTAGTTACACTCCCGGCTCCAGCCCTACCAGAAAAAACAAACTATTCAGAAGAAGATTTAAAGTATTTACAGAAATGGGTTAAATTGGACTATGAAGAGGACTGGGCTAAGACTAAAGCAGGAAAAAATAATTCTTCCTCGAAGACTAGGTAAGAAGTTAGTAGACCAGATACATCAGGGTACTCATTTGGGGATACGCAAACTCAAGGAGCTTATAGGCAAGCAGTTCCAGGTTTCTAAATTAGGGCGTATGGTTCAGGATGTAGTTGATAGATGTGCTCAATGCCAGGCAGTTAATGTTGGAAGAATTAAAATGGGAAGAGGGAAAAGAGAAAGAGGTAAGGAACCAGGAATTTATTGGGAAATAGATTTTACGGAAATGAAACCCAGAAAATATGGGCACAAGTATATGTTAGTTTTTGTAGATACCTTTTCAGGCTGGGTAGAGGCTTTTTCCGCCAAACATGAAACGGCAGGAGTGATAGCCAAAAAGCTACTAGAAGAAATAATTCCTAGGTTTGGGCTGCCTCTTGCGATTGGGTCAGACAATGGCCCTGCATTTGTGAGTTCAGTCTCACAGGCATTGGCCAAGGCCGTGGGCACTAATTGGAAACTACATTGTGCCTACCGACCTCAGAGTTCTGGGCAAGTCGAGAGAATGAACCGGACTCTTAAAGAGACCTTGACAAGGAGACTGGCGGTGGATGGGTGGATCTCCTTCCTTTTGCCCTCCTCAGGGCATGATGTACACCCTATTTAAACAAGGTGACCCCATTTGAAATAATGTTTGGGAGACACCCCCCCCCCCCCGGTCTGTCCTTGGCTACAAGAGGTTGCCCCAGCAGAAATGACTGATCAGTCTGTACTCCAGTCACTGCAGGCATTACAGTCTGTCTTAAAAAGAGCCCACACAGGGATCCGAACTTCCCACACTGAGACAGAGATGGAGGTGGAATCACATCCTTACCAACCAGGGGACTTGGTTTGGATAAGCCACCACCAAATGGGAAATTTGGAGTCTTGCTGGGAGGGACCATTTACTGTCCTCCTGACCACCCCCATGGCAGTAAAAGTAGAGGGCATTAGGGCCTGGATTCACGCGGGTCAAGTCAAATGAGCTGAGGACGAGGATGCCCCCCAGAGATGGAAGCCGCAGCCAGCGGACCCCGCTGACCGTGGACTAAAGCTAAGACTAAAAAGACTATGAGTCTGTTGTTGCTCCTATTGTTACCTGGTTGTGTATTGTTGCTCCTATTGTTACCTGTTTATGTAAAGTATAGGTGGGAAATTAGATGAACGGAATTAGGAAAAATGGAAAAGGTTATACAAAGCGTTGAATGGCTAACTCATCAGCCAACTGTGCACTACTGTTACATTTTTTGGCCCCTGTATTATAAACGCCCTAATTTCATTTGTACCAAAGAAAATTAGAGCGATAAAAATGTTAGTCTTACATGCTCAATATAACCCCTTACAACAGGAGAACATAGAACTGGCTGAAAAGTCAAGGATTTGACTAATTTCCAAAGAGAAGGGGGGAATGTAGGGGCTTGGTTGGCCAGAGGGAGCCATTTGGTTGTGGGCTTGGGTTGACCCCGCCCCTTCCAGAGGAAGTTACCTACAAACCCTGGATACAGAGGCGGGCCAACCGGATGGAGACATCCAATCAGTGGGGTGTGCATATATTTACTATGGTGAGTTGAAATCCCATTGGCCACCTGTGTGTGGGCGGGGCTCAACCACCTCTATAAAGGTTAGTCTGTGAGGCTGGGAGAGGGGAGAGTAGTAGGAGGAGTAGCCAAATAGCATAGCCGTTAGAATAGCGGTTAGGATAGCTGTTAGAATAGCCGTTAGGGTAGTCGTTGGGAGCAGCGTCGTCATGGTCGTTGGGAACGTCGTGGTCGTCCTGGTCATTGTAGTCGCCACAAGTGGCCTCGCCACCCCGAGCTGCGGCACCGCCATGAGCGGCCTGGCTGCCAGCAGCCGCAGCACTGCTGCGAGTGTTCTCGCAGCCAGCAGCTGTGGCACCGCCTCAAGCGGCCTCTCCACCCCGAGCTGGGGCACCGCCGCGAGCGGCCTCGCCGCCCTGAACCGGGGCACCTTGTCCGTAGCGGCCTCGTCAGGAGTGGCCTGGTCAAGAGCGGCCTCGTCCAGAGCGGCCTCGTTTTGGGAGCGACCTTGTCGGGGTCGTTGTCATCGCCTCTTCATAAGAAACGGCCCCGACTGGTCAGTTTGATTTTTGATGCTTGGCGTGAAATAAAGCTTTGCTTGACTTTTGCTTTGCATCAGTCTCGTTCCTTTGATCACGGACCCTAACAATATGATGTATGTACAAGTATGCCATTGGATGGAGACTGCAAAGAAGCAGTGATCCTTTTCCTCTTACCTCACTTTTTTTTCCAACCTCCAACTATCTGCATCCACCCTCAAGAACCACCCCTCCATAGTAAAAGTCCATAAATACTCAGCTCCCCTTTACCTCAGGAAGGGGAATTCAAGAAATTTCCTTCCATCTTCTTGTTTGGCACCCTGCAATGAAAAAGGTTTTCTCTGCAAAAGCTGGTATCACTGTCAAGCTCACTACAAATCAAGCAATGAAGTCCCTTCTGGTAACAGAAAGATTCACGTGGTAATGGATTAAAGTTGGAGATGTCACTATGCACTCATGTTTAGCTTGATAAAGATACCAATGGTTCTATATTGTGACATAATAATATATATTTGATCTTCATCCCAGTTCCTGGCACAGAGCTCCTAAAATTCCTATAGTGTCCTAAATGATTAGAGTAATAGGGGCATCTTTTGTTATAACATTTGGTCTCTGTCCCCAGTTCCTGAAACAGTTATATAGCATAAAGGCAAATGCGACATTTCAATCCCTTGAGTTTTTGTTTTTGAGTTTTGAGTTTTTGAGATGACTTTTGGGAAGCCCCTAAGAATGGGGGCTGGTTGCCAGGGCAACTGACCATGTGATTAAAGGGTTGGAACTTTCAGCCCCACCCCCTGACTTCCAGGGAAGGGAGAGAGACCTGGAGATCTAGTTAATCACTAATGGCCAATGATTTAACCAATCATGCTAAGTAATGAAGCCTCCATTAAAAAAAATTAACCATAAGGGTTTGGAGGGCTTCCAGTTTTCTGAATATATAGAAGTGCTGGGAGGGTGGTGTGCCTGGAGAAGGCACAGAAGTTCTGTGACCCTTACCATCTTGCCCTATGCATCTCTTCCATCTGGTTGTTTCTGAGTTACATCTTTTTCTAATAAACTTGTAATCTAGTAGGTAATCTATTTTCCTGAGTTTTGTGAGCCATTCTAGCAAATTACCAAACCTGAGGAGGGGATCATGGAAACCTTGATTTTTAGCCAAATCAGACATAAGTTGTGGGTAACCTGGGGACACATTACTTGCAATTAGCATCTGAAGTGGGGGTGGGATGGGGACAGTCTTGTAGGATTGAAACCTTAACATGTGAGATCTGCACTAACCCAAGATAATGTCAGAACTGAATTGAGGCATAGGATACCCGGTGTTGTCTGGACTACTGCAGAATTGGTTGATATGAAGAAAACCTCACATGCATTTAGTGACCAGAAGTCAAGTATTAAGAGTAGAGTGAAGGGGTGTCTGGGTGGCTCAGTGGGTTAAGCCTCTACCTTCAGCTCAGGTCATGATCTCAGAGTCCTGGGATTGAGCTCTACATCAGGCTCTCTGCTCAGGAGGGAGCCTGCTTCCCCCTCTCTCTGCCTTCTTGTGATCTCTCTCTCAAATAAATAAAATATTTTAAAAAGAGAGAGAGTAGAGTGAAGAGTAGAGTGGAGAGAAACAAAAGAGTATTCCTTTCACATATAGAAATATGTATAGCATGAATATACATGGGTGTTATTATATGTCTATATATTTCTGGTTTAGAGGACCTAGACACAAAGATTCTCAGGATCAGTGAACACCCCTTACACCCTAATTTTGGTTTCTAAATCCATCTTCCAATATAAGGAACCAGGGCTCCTTGGAGAAATTGTCGATTCTAGGACTGGGGCAAGAAACATATAAGATGAGCCTGGAGTAATTTGTAGTGCCAGGGTATTACTTCTTTCTTACTTCCTGGCACTAATAATAATTTATATAATAATATATACGTATAATAAAATATAATTATATATAATAATAACTTCAGAATGATGTGGATGTGACAGAGAGACACAGGAACCAATTGGAACAATTTTAGCAACATGATAAAATAGTATTGGCCTATAATCCAAAGCATAAAATAAATATCTATGAATTCATACTGATATAAGTAAACAAACAAACAAATAAATACATGGGAGAAAAAAGACAAATGTTCCATGCAGAAAAATTCCAAATAATTTATGTAGACAGTCTCCCTTCAAGGGGAAGGAATATCTACCCTTCCTCAAGTGGGCTGTGCATTGTGATGTCCTACCAAAGAGGAAAGCACAAAAATGAAGAAAGAAAAGGATAACTTCACATCAGAGAAACCTGACAACCACTCCCTCAGCCAGGTGATCAAAGTCAACACCAACAGTGATGAGTCATGTTGACAGAGTGTGCCCTTGATAGGATGTCTTGAGAATGGCATTTTCCCTCTGCAGGCTTCCTCTCCAAAACCCATAACCCCAGTCTAACCATGAGAAAAAGCATCAGACAAATCCTAACGGAGGGTCATCCTACAAAATACCTGACAGGCATACCTCAAAACTGTCAAGGTCATTAGAACCCGGGCAAGCCTGAGAAACTGTCACAGCCAAGAGGCACCTAAGCAGATAGGATGATTTAATGTTAAATAGTATCCTGAATGGGATCCTGGAGAAGAAAAAAAAGACATTAGATAAAAAGGAGAGAAATCTGTTGAACTGTAGACTTTAATAATAATGTGTCAATACTGGCTCATTAATCATAAAAAAAGGGCCCTACTAATGTCAGATGTTACTAATAGGAAACTATGGGAATTCTTACACAAACTTTGCAATTTTTCTGTAACTCAAAAATGTTCTAAAAGATGAAGTTTATTTAAAAAATTCAAACAGCAATCATGCAGCACAAAGATCTCAGTCAGCCATCTCCCACTCCACTACAGGTTGTTTTTGCACACAAACAGATCCTAGTTGCTCCAGAATCCCTAAGGGCTGGGGCCAGGAGCTGTTTCCTCACAATACACAGGGCAGGCCCTGAGCTCTCTGCCCTGGATTCAATCCCTGAATCAAATTAATGTGCATTGTGGTGTGAGTTTTAGACTGTGGAAAGGGATGTTTAACACTGGCTTCTTTGATGTGGGGATGAATAACCCTAGAGTATGATTTTCAGAAGGGCCAGAGAGGGCTTTTCATTCAACAGCAGGTAACCTGATGATCACTAGCCCACCTGTGTGTGCTGGACAGTGGGAATTTCAGGAAGAAAGAAAAGCACAAGGATACACAGGAGAGAGATCTATGAGAAATGCCAGAGGGGCTAGTATCGTCCCTTGTCATGAAGGCCACAGCGGAATACAGCAGGAGCCAGGGATTTGAATCAAAAAAGCTGCCTGGATTCCTGTCACGAGTCACTAGAAAGTACAGATGTCACTGGTGCTAATGCCCAAGACTCGAGCTTCTGCACCATTTCATTTACACTTCTGGAAGCAGACTCTTCAAATGCAGCTTAAAAAGGGAGTCTCATCTCTCTGCCTACAGCTGACAAAATCAGAGGGTTCCCTAGTGTCATTTCAACATGTCCCATGAAGCAAGGACTCTTAAGGTAAGTAAACACTGGTATACCAAACTTCAGCGAGGGCATGACTGTTAATATGGCAAGATTTCTAGCTGAGCTGCCGGACAAGCCACTTAGCTTTATGGGCTCCACCTTCCCACACAAGCCAAGAAAATAAAAGCACTAGAGCTTTGAGATTCCCATGGCTGACAGTTCAGCTCCTCGGGAGAAAGGGAGGGACCCAGTCAAGAATCTGGCTTTCCCAGCTGTCACACCTGTGGTATTCATTTACCTGTGCAGCTGAGATCTTTGCATTGCAGTAAGTCTAAAGGTAGAGAGTCTGTATTACCACCCAATACCAAAATCGAATATTCTTGAAGAACTTCTCCAACACTGTCATCTCTGTTCTCCTGTAATGATTAGGTGAATATAAAAACCTAAATTGCACTTTGGAAAAATCTACTATAAAAATAAATACATATCATTCATATCTAATCACCAAAGTGTCAATCATTATGTCAATAATTTAGACATACAAGGACATACAGTTCACTGCTCATGAGGGCAAAACTTCTGACCAAAAAAAAATGTACTTTAATAAAATTTACATCAGGGACGCCTGGGTGGCTCAGTTGGTTAAGCGGCTGCCTTCGGCTCAGGTCATGATCCCAGTGTCCTGGGATCGAGTCCCACATCGGGCTCCTTGCTCAGCAGGGAGCCTGCTTCTCCCTCTGCCTCTGCCTGCCACTCTGTCTCCCTGTGCTCACTCTCTCTGACAAATAAATAAATAAAATCTTTAAAAAAATAAATAAATAAAATTTACATCAACACTGCTAATGTAAGAGGTCAGAGAAAGCTGTTGGATTTCTCAGGCCATCCTCAAAGAAAAAACTGGAAGTAAACAGGAATTGTAAAAGGAAGGCGGTGTAAAAATTCAGAGAATGAAATATGAAATCATGACCCAGTGTGATTCTATAGCCATAATTTCACATGTAAACACTGAATTTAAAATGCAAAATCTGTGGTAACCTCTAGATCACTGACACTCAATTATTTATACTGGTTATTTACGGGTAGCTTCTAATGGAAGTCAATATTGAATATTTTTAAATAGGGGGAAAAAAAGCGAGGGAATAAATTCTCATTTGCCTGGAGAGCTTTGAGAGAGTTTTTTCTGAAGGGAGGACAATAGGTTAGGTGGTCTCTCAAGTTCCCTTTCAGCCTCTGATGCTGTGGTAAATGAATAGCAGAGGTAAAAGCAAGGCTGAGTGCAGCCAAACCCCACACAATAATGCTGCAGTTTCCTAAAAACGTAATACTTGGATTTTAAGCACAAGTCTTTACAAAATGCATTCTAATAGTGCACATGGGGAAAGTAGGGTTCAGATGGAAATGGGAGAGAAGTTCCCAAAATGTCCCTCTCAGAAAGTGACCCCAATAAGCAGTTAGCCTGATTAGCCTGGCAGGTGGCTGGTCACAGAGTACTGCCTCCTTAGAGGACATCTCACTCCACATATACGTGAAATCATAAATTGTTTGTCTTTCTCTGACTTATTTCACCTAGCATAGTACCTTCTACTACATGGAATCTAAAACAAAACAAAGAAGGATAGAAATAGACCCACAGATACAGAAAACAACCTGTGATTGCCAGGGGAGAGGAGGATGGGTGAAAGAGGGGAAGGGCATTAAGACATACAACCTTCCAGTCATAAAATAAATCAGTCACAGGGATGAAAAGTACAGTGTAGAGAATATAGTCAGTAATATTATAATAACACTCTATGGTGACAGATGGTGATTACAATTATTGTGGTGAGCACTGAGTAATATATAGAATTTGAGAGGTGGGGCAGGGTTGTGGGGAGTAGGTAAGGAAAAAATGAACAAGATGGGATCAGGAGGGAGACAAATCATAAGAGATTCTTAATCTCATAAAACAAACTGAGGGTTGCTGGTGGGGTGGGAGGGTAGAGATAGAATTACTGGGTTATGGACACTGGGACGGTTATGTGCTATGGTGAATGCTGTGAAATGGTAAGCCTGATGATTCACAGACCTGTAGCTCTGGGGCAAATAATACATGAGTCAATTAAAAAAAGAATTATATGTCAATCAATTATATGTCAATTAAAAAAGAATTATCACACTAGTATGTTGTACACCTTAAACTAATATAACACTATATGTCAACTATACTTCAGTAATAAAAATTGAAAGAAAGGGGCACCAGAGTGGCTCAGTGGATTAAAGCCTCTGCCTGCAGCTCAGGTCATGATCCCAGGGTCCTGGGATCAAGCCCCACATTGGCAGGGGTGGGTGTCTCCACTCAGCAGGGAGCCTGCTTCCTCCTCTCTCTCTGTCTGCCTCTCTGCTTACTTGTGATCTCTGTCAAATAAATAAATAAAATCTTTTTAAAAAATTAAAAGAAAGAAGAACGCCTTACTTTCTGTGCTAACACCATGTGGATGTGCAGGGTACCTGTCCTGGGGTGGGAGGGCGGTGGAAGTTTGGGGACAGGGCACAGTCAATAAGCACTCATGTCCCATCCCTTCTAGCAATGATGTACTTCTTTCCTGATTTCTATTACTTTTTGGTGATAGTATTTTCCCCAAAGCTTTATCTATTTTCTCTTAATCCCAAGGACATGTAATCAAAATTATTAGTTTCTGAAGCTGTCCTATGTTATGGGTGGAATTGTGTCCCTCTACAATTCTTGTTGACATCCTAACTCCCAAACCCTCAGAATGTGACCTTGTTTGGAAACAGGGTCATTGCAGAGGTTGTGAACTCAGATGAATGACACTGACGTAGGATGGGCTGTAATCCAATATGACTGGTGTCCTTATGAAGAGGGGAAATTTCAACATGGAGACACAGGGACGATGTCACATGAACAAGCAGCCAGATATTGGAGGGATGTATCTACAAACCAAGGAGCACCAAAGATGGTCAGGAAACCACCAGAAGTTAGGAGAGAGGCCTGGAACTCATTCTCCTTCACAACCCTCAAAAGCTATCCATGCTAGGGCACCTGGGTGGCTCAGTCAGTTAAGTCTTCAGCTCATGTCATGATCTCAGGGTCCTGGGAGAGAGCCCCACATCTGGCTTCCTGCTTAGTAAGGAGTCTGATTCTCCCTCTCCCTTTGCCCCTCCCCCTTGCTTGTGCACTCTCTCTCTCTCACTCGCTCTCTCTCTCTCTCTCTAATAAATAAATAAAATCTTTTTTTCTTTTTTTTTAAAAAGGTCTCAAGCCTGCTGACACCTTGCTCTGGGTCTCCAGAGCCACGAGACACTACATTTCTACCATCTAAACCCCCTGACTTATGTACTTTGTTACAGGAGGCCTCCCTAGCAAACAAATACAGACCTATAGACTGTGATGTTAACTTTACACAAGCTGTAACATAAGCTTCACACAGATGTTCCCACAACTTCCCTGGGACATGATAACCCAGAAAACAAGTGAAGAAGGCCCTGGGGAGACCCTGTCATTGTCCTACAAGGTGCCTGCACAATCCTCATGGGAGGCTCCCAGGCCCCCAACCAGAAACTAAATGACTCTTCCTAACAAGCTCAGAGATGTACACTGCCCAGTACAGACAGAATATGCTTTATCTTGAACGTGCATCTGAGTTTTTCAAGATGGTAAGAACTGTAAAGCAGTTTCCATTCTCACATCAATCAGTTCTAAGAGGCATGTTTCTGTCCTTAGGGGATTCTATGAGTAAGATCATAGAGTCTCTGCTATTATGTTAAGCATTTGAGCAAATGCTTCACTTAAATGGGGCTTTAAGTTGAATTTCACCTTAATTTATCAAAGCACTTCAATGTTGTAATTTACACGATTTCTTCTTCTATTGAGACTTGAACTGTAATTCTGGTTCCCTTGCATATGGGTGAGACTTGGTGACTTCCTTGATCATGCAATGTGAGGTAACACTCTGGGACATGGCAGTCTGAGTCATAAGAAGCCTGATAGCTTACACCCGAGTCTCCTAGAAAGCTCACTGTGGGAGAAACCAACCATCACATAATCAACCCAACTACCAGGAGATCACCATGCTCTGAGGAAGCCCAAAGTAGCCACATGAATCCCATGAAAAGATGGGGTATCAGGCCAGCCCCTCCTTCTACAGCCACCCCAGCCTAGGTACCATGCATGCATGTGAGTGAAGAAGCCTTCTGAATAGTCCAGTTCCAGCAGACCGGACATAAAAAAGAGCCAGGGAACCCAGCTGATAGACAGAACCTAGTCCCCAGAGCTATGGCTCCAGTCATGACCAGCCACAGTAAGGCTCCATAAGAAAGTACCACTGTGCCCTGCCTAAATTTCTCACTCATAAAATTGTGGACGTAAGAAAAGGGTGGTTGTTTAATGCTGCTAAATTTCAAGGTGGTTAATTATGCAGTAATATTGATAACTGGGATACCCTTTCTGTGAAGTTTTTTTTTTTCCTTTCTAGACCCTAACTGAGTTAGGTGAGTTTATCCGGAAACTATAGTATAACTGAAAGTCCATTAAAGATGCTTTTTAACAAACAACTGAGACTCAAACGTCTTCCTATTACAGAGGTCTGCACTGTCTTTGTCAAACCACACCTGAGGCTGCGAAGTTACCCAGGAAAACATGTATCTCATGTGTATACCCCCCAAAAGCTGCCCAACTGAAATGGAAACTAAGACAGGATAGAAGAAGAGCGTTACCATAACCCTTATAAGCGAAGTATAATTCAGCTTCAACATAACAGTCAGAAATCTCAATAAAAGTGAACTTGAGGGAACACTTACATGCTTCACACTTCACAGCTCTCATTTCAAGAAGGCATCAGACACATGCCAAAGACAGTGTGGCCAGAGATCATGGAGAATGGACCACAGGTCACCCAGCCAGGCCTCCAGACAACCCAGCCCCATGTGACCTGAGAGATGTCTCCCCCACAGTGTCTCTTCAGAGACACTGCCCCAACCTCCCTCTGCTGGTTGTCTGCTCTGGCTCTAGAGTCAAAACATCTTGCTCAGATCTTAGAAAAATATTCTTTGTTGTTGACACAACAAGGAATATTTTTTTTCCTTTTGTCAGGGTTGTCTCATATCAGACTTTCCAACCCATGTTAACTGGAAGTATAATATCTGCTTTATAGACAGCCTGTACCACATGGTTTTCAAGTGAAATGAAAACCAACACTGTTTTAAAATCAAAAGTAAACAATAAAATGCTCCTAGCAACTGGAATCTGCCAGCACTCTGAAGAATACCCTTTTCAAATAACACAGCTACATGGTCATCTCAGAGCCTCAGGTCAAGCCTGTGTTAGCCCCGTTTCCACAGAGAGGCTATGCAGCTCTCCTAGGTCCCACAGCTGGTTCCTAGTGCAGCATTCTCCAAATCCAGGTCTACCAGATGTCAGAGCTTGCAAGGAAAAGGTCTAAGTTCTGCCACCCTAATGCCACCCTCCAGCAAGGCCCAGGTCCTCCCATTTGGGCAGTGAACACGTGTACATGTTTCTCATCCCAACTCTACCCCCAGCATCTGGTTGGACAACATAGAGATCCCTTCTGCAGATCCCAGGGCACAATGGCCAGAATCCTCAGGTCTGAGGCTATTTGTTTAAAGCACAGTTAGGTTTCAGTTACCCTGTTGTTAGAGGAAAATGGTTTTTAAATTACATAAGGCACATAAAATTAAGGATTATGGATTTCCTGCAGCCTTCAAAGAGGGTATTATGTAGCTGTCAAAAGCAAACTGGCTACGGCTGATTTTTCTGACCTGAAGGAATGTGCCAATGCTAAGTGTAAAGTATAAAGCTGATGGAGACTGTGCATCATATAAATTCATTTCCCATTAAAATAAAATCAGAGAACAGAAAAACCTCTGTGTGTACCTTGGTGTAGGAAGGAGCAGAATGGTGTGGGTGGAAGCTCACAAACCTCCAACTTAGGTCAGCAAGGGAGGGTGGGTCAGAGCAAGGGGACCTGCCTGCTTCCTTCTGTAGACCTTCCCCTGCTGTTTGGCTGGTCACAAGGAGACTGTATTGTTCTTGTAATTTGGGGGTGTAGGATAGAAATTGCAGGGAAATTAATAGCTATGTAGAGCACACAGTCAAAGAGGACAGATAGCACTACATCACCTGTGGCTGAACATCCAGGCTTTGCGATCAACCCCAGGGGAGAGTAATTTAAAGTCAGAGACTAGTAATAGTTTAGATCATTGAAGGCCTTGGTTAAGTTTTTTGCATACACTGTCACTCGATTTCTTTTCTTCTAAAATGTATTGTCTTAACTATTTCTAAGTGTGCAGTTAAGTGGTAGAAATACATTCACACTGCTGTGCAACCATCACCACCATCCATCCCCAAAACTCTTTTATAAATCCTGTAAAATGGAAACTTTGTACCTATTAAATAATAACTCCCCATTCTCCCTCCCCCAGCCCCCAGCAATCACTGTTCTGCTTTCTATCTTTATGATTTTGACTACTCTAAGGACCTTATAGAAAGTGGAATCATATAGCATTTGACTTTTTGTGACTGGTTTATTTCACTTAGCATAATGTCCTCAAGGTTCATCCATGTTGTACCAAGTGTCAGCATTTCCTTCCTTTTTAGGGCTGAATAGTATTCCATTGTACTGTACAGATCACATTTTGCTTATCCATTCAACCACAGAAGGTCATTTTTGTTGCTTTGATGTTTTAGTTGTTGTGAATAACCTTGTTATGAACATGGATGTACAAAGATCTCTTTGAGACCTCACTTTCAATTCTTCAGTTCTCCCAGAAGATTGCTAGATCATATGGTAATTCTATATTTATTTTTTTGAGGAACCTCCATACTGCTTTCCACAGCAGCTGCACGATTTTATATTCATATGAATAGTACACAAGTTTCCAATTTCTCCACGTCCTGACAAATACTTGTTTTTTTGGGGGGGGGGAGTGGAAGGGGGGTTGATAGTAGCCATCCTACTGGGTGTGAGGTAGTATCTCATCATAGTATTGATTTGTATTTCCCTAATGATTAATGACACTGAGCATCTCTTTATGGGCTTATTGGTCATGTGTAGGTCTTCTTTGGAGAAGTGTCTGTTCAAGCCTTTTGCCCATTTTCAATCAGGTTATTTTGTTGTTGTTGAGTCTTAGAAGTTCTCTATATATTCTGGATAGTAATCCTTTATCAGTTATATCATTTGTAAATATTTTCTCCCATCCTGTGGGTTGTCTTTTCACTCTGTGAGTACTGTCTTTTGACATACAAAAATTTTAAATTTTCCTAGAATCCAATTTGTCTGTTTTTCTTCTGTTACCTGTGTCTTTGGGTCATCTCTAAGAAATCATTGCCAAATCCAACATGGTGAAGCTTTTGTCCTATGCTTTCTTTTAAGGATGTTACATTATTTTAGGTCTTACCATTAGGTCTTTGAACCATTTTAAATTAATTTTTGTATCTGGTGCAAATTCATTCTTTTGCACCAGGATATGTAGTTTTCCCAGCACCATTTGTTGTGAATTATCATTCATTTTTCACAAACACCCCATGAGGTAAGCCCTAGCACTATCCTATGTTACAGATGAGAAACTAAGGCACAGAGAGAGCAATAACTTCCCTTAGTTCCCAAGTCAATGGTAGAGCTGGAATTCTGACCCAAGCAGCCCACACTCTATGCTTTCACATAATATGCTGTAGCACTTAATAGTTGTGTTGACTTCAAGTAAACCATTCAATGCTTTTGAGGTTCATTTTCCTCATCTGTCAAAGGAGGAGGCTAATACTACCTCTTTGCAAGGACTCCTTAAAGTGTTACATATACAAAAATTAGACATCTCACTGGGTGATCTAAACTTGGCCAGCAGAAACTGACCACCAAGATAGGGGCTGGGCAGTGAGGGCCCTGGATGAGGGCTCAGGATGAAGAGCACAAATAAGGAACATAGATGCAGCTTCTGCAGGAAATGGGCCCTTCTTCAGAGTAGCCATCCAGGAGGTCTGGATGACTCACAGCCCAGCATTCTGCTGAGCATTTGGCCCAAATTCTCCAACTGATGATGTTTTTAAATATCTGTTCAACACTTAGGTGGAACAGGAAGAAACTACTTCCCTGTCAATAAAAAATGTTATGCCCTCTTCTATAATTGTCAAATAATTTTTAAATACCATTTTCCAAATAAAACAACTCTAAGAGGCATATAAATGCTTAAAATTAAGATCATAAAATGAATTAGTGATTCCCAGCAAACAATGCTCTCCCACTCAGTTCTAAAACATTAGCAGACTCTAACTGGGTCTTGGACCCAGTGTCTAGTCCTGTCCTCCACATTTGGGACTGTAGGAACGCATGGCCCAGGCAGGTCTTTACATGTCCTCAAGGGCCAACCTCAGCAGGACTGGGCCAATTCCTAATTCACTAGCTTTAGCATGAATCCAGCACCTCCATGAACTGGGCTGCTTTTCTGAATTATTTCAGTGATGTTTGGTGTCTGGCACAAGATGAGGCCCCTGGCAGCAACCCATCATACCCACTCCTCAATCCATCTCCGAGGTAGCTGAGCCAGGGTCATTGAGTGTCAAGACCTGTGGAACCAGGCTTTCTGAGATGTTATAAACCTGAGGGCGAAGGGGAAAAGTAAAGAGAAAACCAGAAGGAAAAATAAGAATGGGTTCTAACATCTAGGGAAGTGGAGATGAAACAAGTACACAGGACTTAATGGGGACAGAGTGGGGAGTGGCAGGAGAGAGACCCTCCAAGGACAGGTGCTGCACTGGGACAGGCCCGCCTGTGGCTTATAGGGTGATGTGGGGTGATCTTTGAAGTAAAGGCATAAAGGGAATCCACGCTCTATAACATGCTCGGCCCTTCCCCTACCTTACGTTATAGTAATACTTCAATCATTAGATCTGAACTAAGTACAGATTTAATTTACCAAATAATGTTTTAATGACAACAGCAGTAGCACCCAGCCATGCTCCAATTTATGCATAACTTCAAGATAAATTACATCTTTTGACTTGCAGAGAAAGATGCCTCATTAGGAAGATTTTCAAATATAAAGAATTGTCACTATAAGGCATGTAATCTCATCACTCCAAAGTCATTCATTAACATATGAAAATGTTAACGTTTAATAAACTGGCTACAGAAAACATGGTCCTGGTATTGCCCCCCAAGTGGAAGGCGACAGCAAAGGTGCTGGTACCATGTCTGGCTCAGCCCTCTCCTAATGTCATTGGCCATGGGCATCCCTTCCTTTTAGATGTACCCATATGATGCATAGGTTTGCCATAAAAGATTCTTTTTTATTTCATATTATTATATCCTGGTTTTCTAGCTGGGAATAGGTCTGAATCAGAAATTATATTAGGATGAGAGATTTAAGATTCTCTTTAAGCACTGGTGTTCAACAGTTTTTCTTAAGGGTTGCTTCAAAGTTATTGCTAGATGAAATCATTCAGAAGTCTGTCAATCAATGGAAATCATGGTGGCCAGAAAAAGGCAGTAAAATGGCCGTTAATTCTTCAATCTTGCTCCAAATGAAGGCAGAATCACACTGGATCCAATTCAGCACATACACCATGTTTTGTGGTAGCAGGAAGAAATACTTTATGAAGTCAGCCTGGAGGTTCAGGAAGGATGCCTCTGTGGGTTCTGTCAGATGAATAGGAGTTTGTCAACTAGACTGACTCCAGGAAAGCATTTCAGGAAGAGGTTAGCATGGACAATGCATGGAGCCTTGAGAAAAAAAAAAAAACACCACAAGAGGGTACTTCAGGCTGGTTAGGTATCTGTTTGCTAATAAATTTGGTATTTTCTTCTACAGGCAGTGGGGGTGGGGCACAGATGGGCATTGAGCGGGGTGACAAAGTGACTAGAATAGTGAGGAGGACATATCTGGAGCCAGGGAGGGGTGCTCAGAAGGCCAGCGATGGGGAGAGACTATGGAGAAGCACGCTATGTTTTCTAACCAATTGTGTTTGCAGGCTCACTGGGAAAGTGCACTCAGATCAGCTCACCCAAAACTGACCGGAACGAGAGCTGTTCTAATAAAGCCAAGCATGAGTGGGGCCATGAGGACAACCCCACACACTGAGAGCTGTACAATTTTTGATGGTTCTAAAACTCTTTTTTTTTTTAAGCAGAAAACCAGTTATTATCTTGGGAAAGCTACTATCATCCCCTGCCCTACGTTTGTTACCGGAATGTTGCTAATTTGATTTTTAAAGTAGAAATAGAACAGCCACAATGACGACCTGGCAGTGTGGCTGAGGAAATCGCATGTGTGAGCCACCCTCCAATGCACAAGTCCCAATGCCCTCTGCAAGGTTCATCAGCCCCATCTCCAGATTGCCACAGCATCAGAGCCACGGGCCGTCTACTCCTATTCTTCTACATCCCCCTGAGTTTTGTTTTGACTCTATTTTTCCCTTTCCAATTTAATGCTTCATTTCTTCATTACTCAGACATGCCAGGCACCGTGCTGGTAAGGAGCAGGTATGAGGCCCTGAGCGAGCCGGAACCAGCTGCCACACCTGGGGCTGACATTCCCATGAAAAGTCAGCACCCACACATCTGGTTACCAACCACCGCTGGGCGAAACCCTCCCAAAGAGAGGTCAAGGTGCCTTTCACAAGCCAGGTAGTAGACCTATCTCGCTCAAGCACACTCCCAAGCTGTGGCAAAGCTGCAGCTGAAATCTAGAATTCCTCATCTCCAGCCTGGCACTTTTTCTACCACATTTTCTCTGCTCATTCACTGTTTGGTTTCTTCGTTCATTCATTCATCTGTTTGTATGTCTGTGCCCTCGTGCGTTCATTCTTTCAACTTTCGGCAACTTTTTCATCCATCAAATGTACACACAGCAAGCACTGAAGATGCAGGCCTCCTGCCCAGCTGAGCTGCAAGGGGCTGAGGCATGAGGCATTATAGCAGGCTGATTGGTGTTGTACCTAGTCCAACGCGGGCACCCTGGGTGCACCTGCTGGTGAAGGTTGAGTGAGCGTAGAGGTGCTCGGCAAAGGCTTCACAGAAGTGACCCCGGACCGAACTAGAGCATGAGCAGGAGTTGTCCCTTCTGCAATATGCAGTAGAGCTGACCTGTGCCAGGCATTACACAGACCCTATGCCTGCTTACTTAGAGGTCACAGTCATGAGGCAGAGAGGCTGGAAGCAAAGACACTGCACCCTGGGACAAGTTCTCTGGAGGAAATAAACAAGCTACATTATGGGGAGGCATGGAGGTCTTCTGTGGAGAAGGTGGTGGCACCTGCATGAAGGGAGCCAGGAGAAGAGCAGTAGAGCATAAAGCAAAATCAGGGGTGTTCCAGAACTTGGCAGGAGGCCAGCGGGGCTGGTGCACAGGGCACAGGTAGATGCCCTCAGCAACTTGGGCAAAGCATTGCAGGCCAAGGGTAAAGGTGTGATTTCCCCTTGGGGAAAAAAAATTTTTTTTTTCCTACATGTGATGAGAAGCCACTGAAAGGTTTGAGAAGACTCACTGACAGGTTCCCATGTGTATCTTTAAAGAAGCAGACTGGTCAGGCTCCCAAGCCCACAGGAGGAGGTTTCCAAGTAGAAAAGGTTGCCCCTCCCTCTAGATGACGCAGCAGGTCCCACCTCGTGGCCAGGGGCCCTTATGCAAGACAAAGCGTTCCCTGATTCTGGCCTCTGCGTAGATTCAGGGATGGTGACTGGAGATGGTGGCTGGAACAGAAGAGGGGGTTATAAAGACCGATATGAGAGAATGGACTGCAGGCAACTTTTGAAGGAAAACCTGGCAGGGCTGGATGTGCACTTGTGTGGGAGAGTAAGGGAAACGATTAAGGATTCCTTGCATCTTAGTTATATATTATTTTGAAGGCTCTATTGAAAGCTTTGAGTGTTACAGAAATGCTTCAGAACTGCGGGTGTTTCACGGTGTGTGTGCCATCGTTTACCAACCTGTTCCACTGTGGATGGACTCTCAGTTGTTTTTGGTCTTTGGCACACACAGTGTTGCCCTGAGGCATCACTTCAGGGTCCCAGATCTGGGATTCCTGAAGCCAAGAGTGAATTCACCTCTGGTCGGTTTAACACTGCCGAGTAATCCTGCTGGGGGCTGTACCATTTTACACTCCTATTAGCATGGCCTCCTCAAAAGAGCCTGTCATCTAGATTGTGGATTTCTGCCCAATCCGAGAGGTGAAACATGTATCTCAGTATTGTTTTAATTAGATTTTCTCTTGTCACCAGGGACATACATGGTATTTCCACAGGGGGTAAGGCCACTGGATTCTCTCTCTTTCAATCTCTCTCTCTCTCTTTCTTTCTTTCCTTTTTTTTTAATTTAATGAACTCTCTCTCCATGTCCATTTTTCTCTTGAATATGTCTGGTCTTTCTCTTATCAGTTTCCACAAAGTAGGAAGTGTTTGTGATCCGAGTTGGAAACATGCTTCCCGGTTTGATATTTTGCTTTTGAATGTACTTGCTTTTTAAAATTGTCATTTATTTATTTTTAATAGTTGACACGCAATGTTACATTCATTTCTGGTGTGAACGTCAGTGATTTGACAAGCTGATACGTGATCCCGTGTTCAGCACAAGTGTAGCTGTCATCTGTCCTGTGACGTCCCTGCTACAATATTGTTGACTGTGCTCCTTCTGCTCCGCCTCATATTCCAGTGACTTACTTATTCCACAGCTGGAGGTCTGCATCTCCCTCTCCCCTTCACCGATTTTTCTGAACCCCCCAGGCCTCTCCCCTCTGGCAACCCTCAGTTTAGTCTCTATATTTGTAGGTCTGATTCTGCTTTCTGTTTATTCATTTTATTTTAGATTTCATTTATGAATGGAATCATATGGTATTTGTCTTTCTCACTCTTTTTTTCACTTAGCATAATACCCTCTAGGTCTACCCATGTTGTCTCAAATGTCATGATCTCATCCATTTTTAATGTAATAGTCATTGTAGATATATACCACTTTTTTATCCATTCATCTATTGATGGACACTTAGGATGCTTCAGTAACTTGGCTACTGTAAATAATGCTGCCAAAAACATAGGGGTGCATATATCTTTTCGAGTTAGTATTTTTGTTTTCTCTGGGTAAATACCCAATAGGGAAATTATTGGGCCATATGGTATTTCTACTTTTAATTTTTTTTTTGCATTTTTTTTCTTTTCAGTGTAACAGAATTCATAGGTTTACAGCACACCCAGTGCTCCATGCAATGCGTGCCCTCCATAATACCCACCACCTGGCTCCCCCAACCTCCCACCCCCCCGCCCCTTCAAACCCTCCGGTTGTTATTCAGAGTCCATAGC